>JAVGWN010001925.1:0-11705 GCA_034552555.1 Semaprochilodus insignis | reverse complement strand
CTTTATAATTTCACTTTTAACAGCTTCTTCAGTAGGATGACCCTTCGTCTTTCATCTCTCATAAATAATGAACTCCTAAATAAAACCAAATTAGTCAATATTTAAATTATTTTTAGATGAAAAGGAGAACGGTAGACCTGAAACCAGGCAGGCATATTAAGTGACTGTACTTTAAATAAAATAATCTTAGCTGTAAACGAATAAATAAAAATATCTGTAATTTAGGTTCTAAAATAATGGAATTATAATAAAACAAACGTCTTCGGTCCGTTTTTCCTTCACCGCAAACAGCCATTATGTCTAAAACGAAAGTCAGCTCACTGGTTTGAAGCAGTGTTGGATGTCTGACTAAATGACGAGCAGAATTAGCTTTAATTTGTTCAGATTCTCTTCTTCAAAAGCTCCTCCAGACTTTTTCTGAGACATCGTTCCACCCGTGTTTCTCAGCTTCACAGCTTTAGCTCCCTTCAGTGGTGAACCGCCAGCACACGTCGTCACGTGGATTTAATTTTGTAGCAAGCGTCATAGCCCAGCTAGAACTTAAATATATATTTATTATTCCCCTTTTAATAATTATTAAAATGGCTTTTTACATTTTTAAAGTTCTTGTGCATTTTGTAAGCTTTTGTCTGTTTTATGGGAAAAAAAAAACCTCGTCACTGTTCTCAGTCGACTTAAAGGGTCTCCGACTGACGATTCGACTCGTCGACTTCTAGAGGGCAGCCCTACACACAAGTGACACTGATGAGTCAATTTTTCAGATTGTTTATGGAAAGAATGCGTGTTGTGGACTTCAGGCCAATGAAAGAAAATAACCGTACAGATTGTTGCCAGTGTAAAGTTCAAAATCCAGAGTCTGTCATGACATGGTAGGAGGTATGTTAGCGGGTAACACCTCCTTGTTTCTACAGTCATTATCCATTGTATCAGCTCCACTGACCATAAAGGAGCACTCTGCTGTGTCTGATCCACTCACACCAGCACAACACACCCTAACACACCACCACCACGTCAGTGTCACTGCAGTGCTGAGAATGATCCACCACCCACATAATACCTGCTCTGTGGTGGTCCTGTGGGGGTCCTGACCATTGAAGAACAGGGTAATACAGTACACAGAGAAACAGATGGACTACAGTCTGGAACTGTAGAACTACAGAGTGTCCTATATGGTCAGTGGAGCTGATTAATCAGAATAGTCTATAGAATACTTTATTACTAAACTAATTAATAGCCCTAAACGATATAGGTAGGTATGTTTATACTACACCTTTATAGCATGTGTATTGAACATTTTTGGCCGAAGCCGAAACCGAACAACATGAAACATTTGGCTGAATACCGAGCACGTTTTTTCCCAGTCTTTTTTTTTTTTCACCATTAAATAAATTAAATATGCTACATGTATTTTTGTCTTGGGTTGCAAAGAAAAAAACAGTAGCTAAACTTCAGGTTAAACTACTTACTGAACATTTTTAACATCCCAGCAGACACACCAACACTGAGCGCACTGAGAAGCTGAAACTGAGAAGTCTGCCACGCTGTAGCGGATCGGTTCTGTTCTTTACCATGTCTGGAGCTCCATTTGGCTTGAATGCTTGAAGCTGAATTAATACTGGGAACGTCAGCGTGCTCCGGTGTGACTCGTTGTGGAGAAACAAGGCATTAACGTGGATATTAACCCAGAGCGTTGGTGCTAACCTTGGAGTACAAATTCCCCTCTGGGTCCCGTCTACATCCGGGAACTAGAGAAAGGTAACTGTCATTTAATACGTCATTGTTCGGGATCTTTTCACTTATTCGGTCGAACACTGAAAGCACTTTTTTTGCCATTTTCAGCCGAATAATTTAGGTTGCCAAACATTCGGTGCATCCATAGTGTTATTAGTGTTATTATTATTATTAATTATTGTTGTTATTACTGTTATTATTATATTATTAATACTTCTACTGCTAGTAATAATGATGAAAATGAGCTGAAGTGCAGCTGAAAGTGGTGCACAAAGACAGGACAAATAAAAAAAACCCACAAGGATAAAAAACAGAACAATAAATATTGAGCAAGGAAGGAAGTAATCTAATGAGAAACCTAAAAAAGCTGTCGGCCTCATCTGCTTCTCTTTTCTTTCTCCCCCTCTTGGCTCCTTTCCTCCCATATGCGGCCCAGATTTGTGAAGGTTTGGTCCTAAAAGGCCTCACTGTAGTTCTACTGTACGTAAGCAGAATGTTCCTGTCCTCGGGATATTTGTTCAGCGTCAGACCCTCTGCACCCTCCGCCCCCACCCACCCCGCTCAAGTCTTTGTTGAGGAATGCCTCTGAGACACAGTCACCTTTGAGTAATTGCCGTCTCATGTTTCAGCTGAGCCAGTGAAAGAGCCTCTGTGTCGTACGGACGGTGAGAGCAGAAGGTAGAGTTTCTGCTGTGGCGGTTCTGCCGTGTGATCCCCTCTTTGGCCATGTTCAGCAGATCTCCAGTTTGTTAATCGTTACCTCGATGTGGGCCTTTGCGGTTCTGATATCGCAGAGTACTGCAGCAGGCCAATGAGCCCTTTGACAAGCCTCAAAGGTTTTTTATGGGTGGTGTTGTGTGCTTTCAGCATCCTGATAAACCGAAGGAGTATATTGTAGGGGTGTGTGAATTGACAGTTCAGGTAAATGCGATGCAGGTGTGTCTACAGTGAAAGTAAGGACGGCCTTATGTCTGCATTATGTCCATATGCTAGTATTGCTCTGCTCCGTTGGGAGCAGGTCAACATCCAGGTCTTTCCAGCGACTCGGTGGAGTTCAGACTGAGTTTCTACCAGCACAGACACACTAGAACCGCCCCATGCTTCTGCGATGCCCACCGTGTGATGTGTTGGCCCTAGCCCTAAAGCTGGAACTGTTTCTGGTGTGCTTCTCGTCTACAGTGTCTTTACCAGGCTCCTGCGCTCTTTGCTGCCAGGCACACCAGCACCTCCTCCCTTCACCCCTTCTTCTTTTGTTCTTGTTATTTTCCTCTTCCTCCGCTGGTCGAGACTCTGCAGTGTGGAAATCAGAAGCATGTGTGAGTTGAGGGCAGAATGGATTTATGTAGGAATCGTTAAATGGTCATCAGAGCAGCCAGCCCACTTTTTAAGAGTGTAATTGGCCAAAGCTGTTAATCTACAGCCTGCTCTACCAGTGCTGGGGCAGTACTGGAGCTTATGGTAGAACACTGGACCCAGATCAGCTGGTTTAGTGAATACTAAAGATGGAGAGGGAGAGAGATGGATGGATGGATGGATGGATGGATGGACAGATAGGAAGAGATAGACCTTTGAAAGTGTGAGAGAAGCTGTTTTGATAGATAGATAGATAGATAGATAGATAGATAGATAGATATAGATAGATAGATAGATAGATAGATAGATAGATAGATATAGATAGATAGATAGATAGATAGACAGATAGACAGACAGACACATACTGATAGATAAACACAGTGATGGATGGATTGGTAGATAAATGGATGGATGGACAGGCACATAGTGATAGACGGATGGATGGACAGACAGACATTGATGGATGGATTGATGGACACATACGGATGGATGGATGGATTGATAGACACATACTGATAGAACAATGGATGGATGGACAGACACATACTGATGGAAGGAGAGACAGACACATGCTGATGGATGGATGGATGGACAAACACATAATGAGAGATGGATGCATAGATAGACACATACTGATAGATGGATTGATAGATGAATGGATGGGTTGACAGACAGGTACTGATAGAAAGATGGATGGATAGATAGACATACTGATAGATGGATGGATAGATAGACAAACAGTGATGGACGGATGGATTTATAGACATACTGATGGATGGATGAATACATGAATGCATGGACAGACACATACAGATGGATGAATGGATGGATGGATGGATGGATAGGCAGACACATACCAATAGCTAGATGGATAGACAGACACATACTGATGAATGGATGGATGGATGGATGGATGGACTAACACATGTACTGATAGACAGACACATGGACACATAGATGGATAGACTGATTGATAGACAGTCAGAGAGAGATGCACTGTGCAGGTGAACAGTAGATAGATAGATAGATAGATAGATACTTTATTGATCCCAAAGGAAATTTAGCAAGTATACACAGATGAGAGCAGAGCCACAGCGTGAGCCCTGAGAGTGATGAAGAGCAGGAAGTGGTCAGCACTTTGGATAATGTCAGTGCGCCCCAGGGCAGGTGTGGGGGATGTGAGGTTAATAAGTAAGCAGGAAAGACACACACACACACACACACACACACACACACACATATATACACAAAGGCTGGTGTGTCCTGCCTGACTGCTTCATCTCAGTGACCTAGTGATGTCATGATCACGAGACGTTCCATTATGAGGTGATATCACTGCATTGTGGTCTCATGTAAAGTCTCCCACCATCCCTGACTAAACGCTTGACCGTGTTAAGTCTGTTCAGTGTGTAGTTTATTAAGGTTATTGAGATGTTGGTCTCTGAGACACTGACAGCTCAGAACGCTGCAGTTTCCTCATGAGCCTGTAGAGTGTCAGAGTGTTTGTTTACTCAGAGGCTCTTTTCGCTCTCCCAGCTGAAACTTGAGCAGCCGGACCTATTACAGCTCCAGATGAGTCTGTGTGAGTGTTGAGATCAATATTAAAATATTGAGATAATTATTTCAAATATATCTAGAATGCTGAACATGGGGAAATGGTGATGGTGGTGGGAGTATGGTGGCTCCGCAGCGCGTCTGTAGTATATAGCAAAGCATGTTACGGTGTGCGGAAAAGTGACTGTGAAAAGTCCTCTGAACCGCACCTCGTTAAACGCTGCATCACTGTTCGCTCTGCAGGTATGTGATAGATGGATGGACAGACAGACAGACAGACACATAGTGATAGGTAGACAGATGAATGGATGAATGGATGGATGGATGGATTGATGAACAGAGAAATACTGATGGATGGATAGACAGAGACATACTAATAGATGGATTGATAGAAGAACAGACGGATAGATGGATGGATGGATAGACAGACATACAGATAGATAGATTGATAGATGAATGGATGGATTGACGGACACAACGATAGATGGATGGATGGACACATACTGATAGATAGTTGGATGGGTAGGTAGAGAGGATGGATGGATAGACTGACATGTACTTGTAATAGATAGATGAATGGATGGATTGACAGACACAGTGATAGATGGATGGATTAGTAGATAGATGGATGGATGGACAGACACATACTGATAGATGGATGGATGGATAGAGACATACAGATGGATGGATGGATGGATAGACAAAGACATACAGATAGATGGATGGATAGACACATACTGATGGATGGATGGATGGATGGATGGATAGACACATACTGATGGATGGATGGACAGACACCTACTGATGGTTGGATGGGTAGAGAGGATGGATGAATAGATTGACACATACTAATAGATAGATGGATAGACAGACACATACTAATGGATGGATGGATAGACAAACACATACTGATAGACACACACTATGCAGCAGTGAAATTGGCATTATGCCAGTTGGTCTGCCTAATCAGACCTCTGTGTTCGTCTGCCGGCTGTACCGTATCATGCCTGAACTGGACTGCGGTTCAGGTGCCTTTGGGTCACTGTGAGTGATGTATTGTTCTCTGTTGACAGAGCACTATTGTGGCCCTCTGTGTGCGGATTAGGAAAAGTGACTGTGTAAAGTCCTCTAATCGCTGCAACACTCGCTGTTTGCTCTGCCGATAAGTCGGATGTGAAACGCTCGTCTTGTGACAGCCGCGCTTCTGGAGGGATGAAGAAATGTCTTCAGTTCAGATACTTTTCCTCCTTGAAGCGGAGGGAAACTTCCTCTTATCCTTCCTACGCTTGATGAGCTTTTTTGGCATCGCTGTGACATCCTGCATAATAGAACCCACTAACCTCGCTGACCGTATTCACCACACACACACAGACTTCTCACACACTTGATAAACGCTGGGCGTGTGTGTCTGATCAGCTCAGTGTAGAGGGATGTAATTCTTTGAAGTTGCAGGTATGGTCAGCAATAACCAAAGCATGCTGTAATTCTCTGTGCATTATTCTCACTCGTCGCTCATCAAACCAGAGGGGGAGCAATGTGGACAGTGCAGATAGAACCTATACCACATTCATATTTGTGCTGAAGACTATAGATCATATTTTATTAAAGTATGAATTTGACTCAAACCTGCTGATCTGAAGTCTAAAGTAAAGTGAGTATAAATTACTGTGTAAATTACTGTGTAGAGATAGACAGAGACATACAGATAGACAGAGACATACAGATAGACAGAGACATACAGATAGACAGATCGACGTACAGATAGATAGATGTACAAATACACATATAGACAGATAAATTAATACATACATTGACACACAGGTAGATGAATAGATAGACGTATAGACATATAGACAGACAGACATACAGATAGATAGATAGACGTACAGATAGACAGACAAATAGACATATAGACAGATACATTAATACATACATTGACACACAGATAGATGAATAGATAGACGTACAGATAGACATACAGAGAGACAGACAAATAGACATATAGACAGATACATGCATACATACATACATACATAGATGTATAGATAGGTAGATAGATAGACGTACAGATAGACATACAGATAGACGTATAGATAGACATACAGATAGACAGACAAATACACATGTAGACAGATACACGCATAGATAGATAGATAGACAGACAGACAGACAGACAGATAGATAGATAGATAGATAGACATACAGATAGACAGACAAATAGACATACAGATAGACAGACANAGACAGACAAATAGACATACAGATAGACAGACAAATAGACATACAGATAGACAGACAAATAGACATATAGACAGAGATACATGCATACATACATACCTAGACAGACAGACTGGCCAAAACAAAGGTCACCACCTGATTTTAACTAATCAAATAGGTAAGAGCCTCCCATTGGATAGTTACTGCATGGGTGATTATGTTTCAGCTGCCAACAAGTTATTTAACTGTAACTGATGCAGTGAGTCGCTTCTCATTTGTTAAGCAACCATGTGGAAGTACACATCCTGTGGTCATGGACGTTAATCTGTTTCAGAAGGGTCAGATTATTGGCATGCATTGGTAAAGATGGCACAATAGTAGAGAGGGCACAATGGCCGATTGGTAGAGAGGGCACAATGGTGGAGATGGCACAATTGCCAATTGGTAGAGAGGGCACAATGAGGTTAAGTTCAGCACCTTTGTCATTAAAATATAGTGACTCAAAATCTGCTCTACCAAAAGGTTGAGCAGAACGTTGAGGGTTAATAGCGGTTCAAAATAATGTGATTAATCAAGGCTTTCGAGGTTTAATCACATTTACACAAGAGTGATAACTCTAGACTTCTAGGAGTTAATTAATTACACAGATTTTGCCCAGCTTTTCCGGTTTTGGTGTGTTTGTCTTGGAATGTCGACCTTCCATAAATAGTCAGGCGTGATGTCATGGCTAAGTTAAGGTACTGATCTCCCGGGAGAAGTCATTGTTTAACGTTAGCTTGAGCCCGGCAGACAACACTGCGCCGCTCAGAGTGCGCCGCCCGCGCAGGTTAAAACTCCATCGCGATTAGCGCTAAGCCCTTTTTATTACCGACTTTACTGCCTCCAGGTGCCTCCCGCCGCATGAATAGGGTTGGATTGCGGCTCGGGCTGAAATGGCCCGTTAATAAAGCCAGCCAGCGACAAAGGTCTCTGACTCATAGACTGAACAAGCTGACCTCTTCCAGACTTGCTCTCCGCTCAAGCACTCTCAGTGCCAGGCCTGCTGTGATTCGAGGGCGGGCGATAAAATGGGCAAAAGACGAGAGGTTAGCCCGCCAGCTCTGAGCTTGCTGAGTGAATAAAACACGCTGGTCGTGCCGATCAGCCGCCAGTCGGAAATGTGTTTTTCTTCTATACATAGAAGTTCTGTCTGTACATTCGCGGCCATTGAGCCGAAAAAGAAATTAATGAAACATGTCTCCAGCGGGCAGCGTCTGAGCTTAAAGCTCCCGGCTGGCACCGCAGAAAAACAGGCAGTAATGCATCTGGAATGCATCCAGAAAGACAAATGCCAACTAATATACGCACAGTGCTGTAAGTAACTGGACTGTGACACAGTTTGTGTTGTTTAGGCTCTGAAATCCAGCAGAGTGGAACGATGACTATGAGGTTTGAAGCCCAGACGGTCAGATTTAATTGGAAGACATACAGTTACCTCTAAAAGTGGACCGACTTCGAGGTGACCTCCGCTGCCCTTTTTAGCTGCACTCGTCGTCAGAAGAATAGCTGCACAAATAGCTGCACCCAAAAGGAATCAACCGACAGGAATGAAACTTGGTGGGTAGGTTTGACAACTTCCACTCTCATATGTGACACGCTCTGTTGCTGTACCTGACTGACCCAACAGCCACCGTTGCGCACATTCAGTGAGCGAGCAGTGATGCCCTCCATGAGTCATCCTGTTAGTGCCAGCACCATTGGCAGACGACTGCATGACGCAGGACTACATGCACACAGACTGTTACAACGACTGTCCTTAACACCATTTACATTTATGGCATTTAGCTGACGCTCTTAGTGAGCTCAGAGTGACGTACAAGGTTAATCATATTACAGGTAGGCCATAGTAGTGTTAGGAGTCTTGCCCAGTGACTCTTATTGGCGTAGCACTGCATAGTTACTTAGACGGGGAATCGAGCCCCCCTCTCCCACATGGGGTGGTAGCTCCCTGGTGAGTAGTGGTGTTATACGCTGAGCCACACGAACACCACGTCAACGTCACCAAAGACTGCAATGGTGTCGTGCCAGACTGTCATGGAGTGACTCAGAATGGCGGTGGGTCACCTTGAGTGACGAGTCCTGCTTTTGTCTTGGTGGAGACGACCAACAACCAGACAACCATCTGTGTGTGGAGGCACCGTGGTCAGCGCCGAGATGAGCGGTTTGTTGTCATGTGTTACACGTCCAGAAGTCCTGGTGTCACTCCACCTCCACCCCTACCGCACCATCTGCAGGAACTGGGTGAGATTATTCAAGCTGCATGGGATGGATTATCACAGGACACCATTAGGAACTTCTACAGCAAGAGTATTAACAGAAGGCTCCGGTCATTTGTGTATTTAGGGTTGAACTTAAATGAGCCTTAAAGGCTACCACACACTGGAGAGGTGAAGCTCTTTGGTGTCAGGCAACTGGTGCCAACCTACTGTGCCCAGAAGAGCACTGTTAAACAAGAACCTTAGGCTAGTTTAACCTTCTACTCCTAGACTTGATACAATAAAACCTTCACCATCGTTAATGAATTGATTGAGACTGATATACACTCACTCCTCACAAACTCCATGTTACAAGCCCAGGACCCAATGACACACGGAGTCAAACCACCAAACTGTCTAGGGTTTAATTAGGGTATCCGTGTTGCAATTTGCCGTGAGACGTGAACCTATGCAAAGGTGTGTGCCTAAAACTGATTGGACCCACTGAGAGATCAACTCACCTGAAGTCCGAGTCTTCAAATCACCTTGAAAGTGGCGGGACAGCTCAGTCCATGAGCCCAGGGGCGCCCCCTTGTGGTCCAGCGTGAAAATCAGTATCTGCCCCTAGCCAATAACTTTCCCTAACACCCAGCTGGAAGGTTTGAGGTGAAGGAAGGCTTAATAAAGGCTTTAGATTGACGCCTGTCTCGCCTACATGGATGTGTTTTCCTGAACGTTTGACTGAAATGCTCATGCCTACTTCTGACACCAGACATCACGACTGATCTACCACGTTCGGGGTATGAGGAACAGGTCCTCCAGATATCCCGGCTGGGCTGTAGTCAGTCTTTCCTTCCCTCTTTTCTTAGTGGAGACGACGAAAGCCGTGGGACTGTAAGCTGCCTCAGCAGATCAGTGCGTGTGACGTGACACATATGATGATGTTATTCTTTTTTTTTGTCCTCCATCCGTTTTCACAGCTGCCTGCCGAAGGCTGTAAGTGCAGGTGTGGTTTAGATGTTTTTATTCCGTGTCCCATCATAACACAAATACGTTTCCTTTAAAGATGACTCACAGAACCACACAAAGCTGTTTTCTTCCAGAGGTGGAGCAGTTGGCCGGGCTGCAGGGATGTTACTCAACACTTGATGTCATTAGTTCATGCTACTAGTAAAGATACTGGGTGGTTAAGGATGAGTGACAAACACCACAGAACAGGTGTTCATGCGTGATGTAATTAGGTGTTACAGGATCCCGTGCTCTGTGCCATGTACGCTCATCATCAAAAGAATAGTTACTACAAATCGCTGCATCCTGAAGGAATCAGCCCACAGGAATGAAACTTGGTGGGTAGGTTTGACATTGTGAGACATGCGAATGATTCAAGTTTCACGGTTGCACATGTGACATAAGCAAGGACGTGTCTTATCGCTGTACCTGACTGACCCAACAGCCACGATTGTGGACATTCAGTGAGCAGTGATGTCATCCTGTTAGTACAGCACCAGATGGCTGCACCACGCAGGACTACATGCACGCAGACCGCCACGACGACTGTCAACACCACGTCAAAGTCCCCAAAGACTGCAATGGTGTCGTGTCAGACTGAGACTGAGTCATGAAGTGACTCAGAATGCCAGCGAGTCATCTTCAGTGAGGAGTCCAGCTTTTGTCTTGGTGGAGACGACCAATGAATCCATGAGTGGAGGCACCGTGGTCAGCGCCAAGATGAACGGTTTGTTGTCCAGAAGGCCTGGTGTCACTCCACCTTCACCCCTACCGCACCAAGCTGCATGGGATGGATTATCACAGGACGACATTAGGAACCTCCTGTTGCCTGATGCCATACTGAGAGACACTACTTTATCTTCCTTCCCAATAGCACTGCAATCCCACACTTCCTACAGGGTGCAGCTGTTCTTTTGATGATGAGTGTATACCTAGAAAAGCAGTGCTCTTTCTGATTACACAACTTCAGCAATTTCCAGGTGGTTGCTAGTGCTCTAGGAAAGCTACCTGACTGCAGTGTCTAGTTCCGGCTGTAATCTGCCACATTTGCTAATCACTTTCTTCAAAAGTTCCTGATTGGCTGGATCCGATCCATTAGTGTTAGGAGCAGCATGCTGGTTGCATGTCGGAACCAAACAAGTCCAGCTGCTGTGCTGCTGGTGTCCCACATGGCTAGGAGCTCGCTGGCATTGAGGGGCCGTGAAACGTTCCCCTGCTAGACGTTGGCCTCCTGAGCTGCTCAGTTTTGCATTAACCATGCTGATTTGTTGATTTCTCCGCAGGGATTGGAGGAATGGAGGATTTCATCCTGAAATCAGCCACCGTCTCCACCTCACCGGCCTGCCCCCCCTTCACACCACTCAACTTCGAGGCCACGCCCATCGTCAGAGTCGCCATCGAACCCAAACATCCCAGTAGGTGTTCGCATTACACACGCTCACATGCACAGCTTGCATGGCGATACCTCAAACAGAAATCTGGACATGCTGGCTGTTCTGACCCAGTAAACACACAAAACCTGGCTGTGAAATGTTGGCGGTCTGTCCGTCTGCGTGAGTAATATCTCACACAGTTAAGTGTAAATGTGCTAAAGGCAAAGAGCACATC
>JAVGWN010001924.1:0-11705 GCA_034552555.1 Semaprochilodus insignis | reverse complement strand
TCTCTACTTTAACTCAGTACATGGTGTGTGTACTTCGTCCACCATTGTTAAATCCCAAAAACAAACCTGTCAGGGTCAAATAACGAGCAATTCATTGTGTGTGTGTGTGTGTGTGTGTGTGTGTGTGTGGTGGGCGCTGACTGTAAGTGCGGGTGAATGATCTTTCCGCAGTCACTGACCACAAATCAAAGCAGAGCTGGGCAGCTTTTCAGCTGATGTTGCGGTCATTGTGGTGACAGAGGAAATCAGACCCGACCGGACGCTCACAGATTCTTGGAAGGCAATCTGATCCCTGTGTGTATTTGTCTCTTTGTGGGGACTGGCACCCTCCCCAAACCGTTTAAGTCTGCTCTGCACACGGACAAAACGCATTTCTCCAAAAACGACAGCTTCCAAAACAAAGCTGATCTCTTGGCTGCTGAGGTTAATGTGAGGGTTGGGTTACACACCCACACACACACACATACCCACAGAGGCAATTAGCACAACAGCTCTAAACCTCACATCAACGTCCCACAGGAGATACAGAACTGTGAGAGTGAGCGTGGTGGTGATGAATGTATCTGGCAGCGTACTGACAGACCCCACAAAGTCTTCCTGAAGTCTTCTCAGAGTGATTTACACCGAGGTTTAATAACACTCAGCAGCAGTGCAGTCTGTCAGGGGCTCTAAAACATCTCTACTGGCTCGGACCTTTGTAGAACTGTCTTACTAGAACCTCTTATTAATCAGAACTCCGACCTGATGTTTCTTTAGACTACTAACAGCTACACTGGAATTGAGAAGGACATCACAGGGCAGATTTATTCATGGACGTAGGTTTGCATATGGACAATAGGGATGTGTCCCCAAGAATATTTTAGGAGGATAGAATTGTCCCTACCAATGGTTCGAGTGGATGAAATTGTCCCTGCTAGTATTTTAGGAAGATAGAATTAACCATACCAAAATTGTAGGAGGATAGAATTGACCCTTACAACATTTTCCAGGATAGATTTTTCCCTAACCCGCATTTTGGGAGGATGGAATTGTCCCTAGCAGTGTTTTGGGAGGGTAGAATTGACCCTACTGATATTTTAGGAGGGTAGAATTGACCCTACCAATGTTTTAGGAGGGTAGAACTGGCCCTACTGATATTTGGAGAGTAGAATTGACCCTACCGATATTTTAGGAGGGTAGAATTGACCCTACCGATATTTTAGGAGGGTAGAATTGACGCTACCAATGTTTTAGGAGGGTAGAACTGGCCCTACTGATATTTGGAGGGTAGAATTGACCCTACCAACGTTTTAGGAGGGTAGAATTGACTCTACTGATATTTTGGGAGGGTAGAATTGACCCTACTGATATTCTGGGAGGGTAGAATTGACCCTACCAATGTTTTAGGAGGGTAGAACTGGCCCTACTGATATTTGGAGGGTAGAATTGACCCTACCGATATTTTAGGAGGATAGAATTGACCCTACCAATGTTTTGGCAGGGTAGAATTGACTCTGCTGATATTTTGGGAGGGCAGAATTGACCTTACCGATATTTTAGGAGGGTAGAATTGACCCTACTGATATTTTGGGAGGGTAGAATTGACCTTACTTATATTTTAGGAGGGTAGAATTGACCCTACTGATATTTTGGGAGGGTAGAATTGACCTTACTGATATTTTAGGAGGGTAGAATTGACCCTACTGATATTTTGGGAGGGTAGAATAGACTCTGCTGATATTTTGGGAGGGTAGAATTGACCCTACCAATGTTTTAGGAGGGTAGAACTGTCCCTACTGATATTTGGAGGGTAGAATTGACCCTACCGATATTTTAGGAGGGTAGAATTGACCCTACCAATGTTTTGGGAGGGTAGAATAGACTCTGCTGATATTTTGGGAGGGTAGAATTGACCCTACCGATATTTTGGGAGGGTAGAATTGACCTTACCGATATTTTAGGAGGGTAGAATTGACCCTACTGCTATTTTAGGAGGGTAGATAATATTACCTTGAGCGATCCTTGCTCATGAAGGCCTTTCCTGGATGCTCCGTTTACACACAATCCTGATTGCCATTTCCCATAACAATGTTCCTAGTCTCAACTTGCTCCTGTCCCAACTTTTTTGGAGTGTGTTACAGGCATCAGTTTGAGCGTGTATATTAACAAATAAACTGTTTTGTTCAGGTAAAACTACCAACATATTTTTAAAAAACTGCTTTTTCGGAATTGGCTTTGTATATGCTGCTTAAAACTGCAGTACCCCCAACTCAAAACACCATCCCCGCCCCTGGACACGCTGTAGAGAAATCACTGTGGGTGAGTAATCATAAATCTTGTTTTATCAGTGCGGTGTTGGAAGGAGAGAGGGCTTTAATCTCGTCTGAATGACGGATTCTGCCCTTCAACTGAGGTTACACACTCACACATATACATCACCGCCCTGATTGCTGTTTCGCAGCTTGATTAGAGAAGCTTATAGACACAAAATGAATGAATAAATCTCCAGGGACAGCAGGTGTGATGGTTGTAATGACCTCTATATGACCCCACCACAGTGGGTTTCACTGCATAACCTGTACTGGCCAAGTCGTTCATCAAAGACAGCTTTAATGAAGCCTCAGTGCCGACAAAACGACCTGGTCAACCAAATTCTCACAACGTTTGTAATGGGAGGTGTCAAACTCAGTTCCTGGCAGAACACAGCTCTACAGAGATTAACGGTTTCCCCTTTTCTATAATGATCTGAATTCAACTTGCTTTAAACTCGCTTTCCTAATAAGGAATTTAATGAGGCCGAACGTGTGTTTAATGGCATCATCAGTGCAACACTAAGCTCTGAAAGTCTTTCCTATAAATGAGTCTGAATGACATTAGAATAAAGAATTAGGGAATATGTTGGTCTCAGGACAATACGTGGTGTTAGACTCCAGAATGAGAACACAGCAGAACATCAGACTCAGGACTGCATATGTGAAGATAGTAGACTATCATGATGATGTGGGACCCAGGACACACGCGCAGTGACGATGCTGGAGTGAGGAACAACAAGATGATGGTCGACCCAGCACCCGTGATGCTGAAAGACTCTGGACAACATGTGATGATAGAAGATAAAGCAATGATGATGGACCAAGGATAACATTAAAAGATGATGGACTAAATCATAATGGGCTCAGGGCAACACTTGATGAACTTTGGATGACAAGCTCATTATGGACTCTTTACAACATGTGATGATAGTGGACTCAGGACAACATGTGATAACGATGGACTCGGGAGAACACACATGGTGATGTTGATAAACATCCACAAGAAACGCTAAAACGCCAATGACAGACTAAAGATGGGCTGAAAAAGTCCACGATAACATGTGACGATGGACTCAGGACAACACAGGTGATGGTAATGGATTTCGGACAACATGTGATTGTGATGGACTAAGGAAACACATCATGATGGGTAGCATGTGATGAACTCTGAATAATAAATAGGAGGACAGGAGGACATGTGATTGTGAAGGCGGACTCATGACAGCATGTGTGATGTTGATGATGATAATGATAACAATCATACATGTGATGATGATAGACAACATAGGTGATGCTGAACATGCATGACGATGTTGATGGACTCAGGACAACATATAATGATGTAAAGGACAAAAGAAAACAAATGTGATGATGGACCCGGACAACACATATGATAAGAACCTCCTGATGAACCGTTAATAAGTAAACGGTACATGATTACATAATGATTAATATTAAGTTCTAATAACTGTGTACCGTTTAATGCGTGTCAGACGTAGTTAAACATTATTAAGAGATCAATATACATAAAACAGGCAGGTCACTGCAACATCTGCTGTGTGGTGGCCAATCCTTCTCTAATTGGTTTCTCTGAACGCTGGAATCTGGACTGTGATGGACGGCCTCATCTACTGGTCCAGGACACACACACACACACACACACACACACACACACACACACACACACTCACTCATTCCTCATTCACCTTCTGTTTCAGTGTCTCAGACTTTAGTCTGGAGTAACCGCAATGATGGACGATCTGCGCAATCAAGACAGCTGTAGCCTCTCTGTCTTCCTCTATCTCTCTCTCTCCACCACCCCCTCTCTCTTTCCTCTCTCCCCATCGCTTCCCTCTCCCATCCCTCTCTCTCTCTCCGT
Organism: Semaprochilodus insignis; assembly: GCA_034552555.1. Classification (NCBI taxonomy): domain Eukaryota; kingdom Metazoa; phylum Chordata; class Actinopteri; order Characiformes; family Prochilodontidae; genus Semaprochilodus; species Semaprochilodus insignis. The sequence goes on along the minus strand of JAVGWN010001924.1, from coordinate 7,535 downwards.
CGTTCTGTCTCTGCATCACTCTCCTTCTCCCAATCCCTCTGTCTCTGTATCTCTATGTATGTCTTTCGCCATCCCTCATCCTCTCTCCTCGTATCCATCCTTCTCATTCTCTTTTTCCATCCCTCTCTCCATCCCTCTGACTCTGCATCCCTTTACTTCTCTCCATCTCTCTCTCTTTCTTTCTACCCTTCTTTCTCCCTCTATCCTTCTCCCTATTCCTCTCTTTGAGATGAAAACATAAAGACTTACCCAAAGAATGGGTTCTCTGTGACTCTGTTGAACACAGCCTAGGGCTGTTGGGTTCTCTGTGACTCTGTTGAACACAGCCTAGGACTGTTGGGTTCTCTGTGACTCTGCTGAACACAGCCTAGGACTGTTGGGTTCTCTGTGACTCTGCTGAACACAGCCTAGGACTGTTGGGTTCTCTGTGACTCTGTTGAACAGAGCCTAGGACTGTTGGGTTCTCTGTGACTCTGCTGAACAGNGCTGAACAGAGCCTAGGACTGTTGGGTTCTCTGTGACTCTGCTGAACAGAGCCTAGGGCTGTTGGGTTCTCTGTGACTGTGTTTAACAGAACCTCAGAGACAGTTCTTGTTCCTGTTCAGCCTCTTAGCGTGTGAGAGTGAAGATCGGTGTTATTAATAGAGGAGGGTTCAGATCGAAACCATAACAGGAATTACACTCTTACCAGAGGAGCAGAACACTGTACACACACACACACACATCCGGCACTCTGAATTACACAGAGGAAACACACACACACTCTCTCTCGCGCGCAGACACACACACACACTTCAGGCTCCTGCAGATGGCGCTGCACGAGGATGATGGAGCTATAAATCCCTGCAGGGTGTGAGTAACGGATCCATAGATTGGGAAGAGGTGGTACAGTGCAGGGAATGTCTCATTCCATGTGTGGAAAATGGCTCCAGAGCAGATGTTAATGATTGGCTAAAAGGAGTGACTGCATTTGGGCGTGTCAAAGACCATAGTGTGAAGGAAGTAGCTGAATCTGCAGGTGTATGGAAGCGTATGGTCATACGGGTCGACCAGTAGTGGCTGAAATTCCAGTCTACAGGGAATTCTCCTCGGAATTGTGCCAGGGAAGGCATCCACCAAATCTGGCCCAACTGACCAATTCTTTGATGTAAGAGTGTCTGAACATTGATGTGGCTACATCCAGAAACTTGTCCAGTACACATGACAAATCCAATCACAGCTGATTTACACTCTGTTAGGTATGTTTCAGTCACAGGGGACTTTGGCGAGCTTCTATATTGTATCGTCAGGCACCACCCTGTTTCCAAATAAAGACAGCTCACAGCTAACCAAGTTAATGGGCACCAGGTAACATGACTGGGTATAAAGAACCTTCCAGAGAGATGGAGCCTTTCAGGAGTAAAGATGGGGAGGGGTCCCCACTCTGTGAAAGACTGTGCCGCCAAATAGTGCAGCAATTCAAGAAGAATGTTTCTCAAGAGCAAAGAACTTGGAGATGATCATCATCTACACTATATGCTATCACTAAAAGATCTGGAGAATCCAGAGAACCTCTGTACACAAGGAACAAGAACTAGAACCAGTACTGGATGGTCGTGATCTTTGGACCCTCAGACAGCACTGCATTTAAAACAGACCCGGTTCTGTAGTGAAATCACTCAGGAACACTTCCCATCACCATCGTCTGTGAACACAGCTCATCACTGCTCCACAAACACAAATTAAAACTCCACCATGCAGAGAGGAGACCAGATACAACCAGATCCAGAAACACCACCACCTCCTTCTCTGGGTCCAAGCTCATTAAAGATGGACTGAGGAAAAGCGGGAAAATGTTCTGTGGAGTCAAAGTCTGGAATTCATTTTGGGAACCATAGGTCTTCCAGCCTAAATTGGAGAGGGACCATCCGGCTTGTTATGAGTTTAAAATCTAGCATCCATGATAGTAAATGTGGGGGGTATTAGGGCACATGGCCTGGGTCACCTGCACATCTGTGCAGCTCCATTAATGCTGAACGTTATATTCGGGTTTCGGAGCAACATATGCTGAATCCAGACGGTGTCTCTTTCAGGGAAGGTCTTGCTGATTTCAGCAGAACAGTGAACCACATTCGGCACGTATTACAGCAGCATGGCTCCGAAGGAAAGAGTCCGGGTGAGAGATGCAGGTCTGTATTCTTGCAGCATGTGTATTCTGAAACCGTGTGATTCAGACATTAACAATCAAGCTGGGGTTGATATCTCTCCATACAGCACAGTAAACAAACCAGACTGAACACAGCAGCACACAGTCTGAGGTGCAGCCGACCCACAGGACCAGAACAGGAATGTAAAACTGAGGGGGCACAAAATTCCAGTACTTCATATTTCACTTCCACACTGCGCATGCCCTGCTGGAACCTGTCACACACACACACACACACACACACACACACACACACACACACACACACACACTCCTACAGCACCTGTTAATAGATCAGTGTGTACATGCAGCATAAACATTTCAGACAGCCCACTCTCACACCCCACTCCCACCTGACGCTCTAATCCATTACGCCCAGTCATCCCTGCGTCTGTACGCTAACCTGATTTAGCCTTTACTCCTCATAAAGCTCCTTAGTAAACACTCTTCCCTCCACTTCCACTCATACATCATCCAGCAGAGAGCTGGAGAGAGAGATAGAGAGGGAGATTATGTGTGTGTGGTGTGTGTATCTGTGTGTGTATCTGTGTGTGTATATGTGTGAGTGTGTGTGTGTATGTGTGTATATGTGTGTGAGTGTGTGTGTGTGTGTATGTGCATGTATATATGTGTCTGTCTGTGTGTGTGTGTGTGTGTGTGTGTGTGTGTATGCGTGTGTGTGTGTGTGGTGTGTGTATCTGTGTGTGTGTGTGTGTGTGTGTATGCATGTGTGTGTGTGTGTGTGTGTGTGTGTGTTTACAGAAGTAAATATGAGTGAGATTATTCCTTCCCTGCTATAATCCTGTGTCGGCAGGCTTGCTAACAGGATGATGTGACCCATACAGTGAGCGTAATGAGCTTAAAGCGGCGGGGTGGGATAATTAAATTAACAGACACCACTAATATTCAGTACCAATAACACAAACATCACACTGTAATCAGACTGTAATCACACTGACAAGCTGTAAACTGCTACCTCACACTGTAAACACATCACACTATAATCATCCAGTTACATGCTATAACATATAATCACATGTATCATTGCACTGTAATCGTTTAACACAATAATCACACATCACACTGTAATCACACCAATCACACTGCAATTACACCCATCAGACTATAATTACTTATATCACACTAATCATACATCATGCATCATCGCACTGTAATTACACATATCACACCCCCTAATACTGTAATCACACACCACACCCCGTCACACTGTAACCACACTGCTATCACTTACATCACACTGTAACCACACCCCTCACACTGTTATTACTTACATCACACATGCTGTAATCACACATATCACATCCAACCACATTGTAATCACACCAGTCATACCCATCTAACTGTAATCACACATCACCCTGTAATCACAAAAATCGCACTCATAACACTGTTATCACACCCCATCACACTGTAATCACACTTCATCACACTGTTATCACACCCCATCACACTGTAATCACACTTCATCACACTGTTATCACACCCCATCACACTGTAATCACACTTCATTACACTGTAATCACACCACATTCACATCCATCAAACTGTTATTACTTACATCACACACGCTGTAAACACATCATCACCCTGTAATCACAAAAAACACACTCATAACACTGTTATCACACCCGATCACACTGTAATCACACCACATTCACATCCATCAAACTGGTATTACTTACATCACACACGCTGTAATCACACGTAATGACACTTCATCACACTGTAATCACAAAAAACACACTCATAACACTGTTATCACACCCGATCACACTGTAATCACACATCATCACACTGTTATCACACCCCATCACACTGTAATCACACTTCATTACACTGTAATCACACCACATTCACATCCATCAAACTGTTATTACTTACATCACACACGCTGTAATCACACATCATCACCCTGTAATCACAAAAAACACACTCATAACACTGTTATCACACCCGATCACACTGTAATCACACCACATTCACATCCATCAAACTGGTATTACTTACATCACACACGCTGTAATCACACGTAATGACACTTCATCACACTGTAATCACAAAAAACACACTCATAACACTGTTATCACACCCCATCACACTGTTATCACACATAACAGGGTGATGATATGTCACATCCAACCACATTGTATTCACACCATAACACCCTGTCACACCATAATCAGACCCATCACACTGTAATGACGCTGTAATCACATGCATCAAACTGTAATCACACACACCACACCCGATCACGCTGTAAACACGTATCATCACACTGTAAACACGTATCAGATCACTGTAATCAAACCACAACATATTTGACGCGTCATCACACTGTAGCTATATCCTATCACACCACACTGTAACTGCATTCCACACACATAAAATATTATTTTTTATAAATGACATGAATTTCAAAAAATAGTCCATAAACAATATCAGTAAACACTCGAACACTTTTACTAAACATTTCAACCTGTAAACATCCTACGGATTAAAAACCATGGATACATTATTGTGCTGTACATCACTGATAAAGATGGTGAGTCAAAAAAAACACAACACAGCAGGACTGTCTGCGTCTTTCTACAAGCGTATGATGAAGGAAGGAAATGGTCTACACTGGTAAACTGAGCAGGAATCCTCAGTCGGCTTCAGGTCACTTCAGGTAAGGTATAAGTCCAGCCTGCAGGGGGCACTACAGAACCCACAGGAGTAGGGAGGAGTCTGACTACAGTACCCCAGCGTAGTGTTCTGGGAGGTCATGGGGTTGCAACCCTAAACATCTCTCTCCAGGCCAGGTCAGGAAAATTATAATCCCCAACGGGCTACATTGATCACAGCTCCATCACACCTGACCAACACTCAGCCCAACGCGCACCCCAACGCGCACCCACCAGCAGTGCAGATAAGGCCTTTGTTCCATCACTCACAGCAATAAATCATGTCGTTTGGCTAACTGAGGGCTGAGGGCGGCATGCAGGAGGAAGGACAGGGTCAGCGGGACTGTGAACAGTGTAATACTAAACACAGGGAAAGAGCAGGAAGGGAATGTGTGGTATTATAACACCTGCACAATCCCACTCCACCCCAAACCCAGCCCATCAGCCCAGACGGGTTTGGTGTCTGAAGTTTGCTTCTTTAGTTTGGCACTGGAAATATGAGGCTAATGCAGCTAACAAGTAATGCAAGCTTATACCCCAGTAATTAGCATGGTGCTAACTGGAGGCCCAACTCTTTGCACACTAACCATATGGAGGTGTTGAGTACAAAAGGCTTGATTATGTGGTTAGCACAGAGCTAACTGGAGGGGTATAAGCCCCCATTACTTGTTAGCTGGACACTACATGTGTCTTGACTGAATGAGGACCTTTGGGGTAAAAGCAGGCTGAATATCGTCCCTGTTCAAAGAAAGTATCTCCAAAACAGCAACTTTACAGGAGAGGCCAAAAACCCAATTTAATTATAATGTAAGTCAATGGAACCAGAGATATTTCCTAGCAGTTTTGGGCCATTTCTGTCTGTCCATTCATCATGAAATTCTCACACAGTGTAAACAGCAGCTGCTATGTTGAAATGATGCATAAAAGTAAAAATGGACAAAAGAATGGAGACACATGGTATTCTATGGACAGGGACCATACATGCATCTGGGCTAAAATCTAAACACTAAGTGCTTTAAAGGGTCCAAATCATGGAAAACTGAATTCCCTCAGTTATTAAACCGTTCTGTTCTGTTGTTTGCCAGGTTGCACCATTTAAAATACATGAAAAATATTATTAATAGTTTTTGGAGCATCACATCTTAATAATTCAACATATTAAAATTATGTATACATTTATATATATATATATATATATATATATACACACATACACACAGCTCTGTAAATAAATAAGAGCCCACTCCAGTTCCTTCTTAAATCAGCATCTCCACATGTACAGCAGGTTCTTAGTGAGGAACAGAAGGTTGGGTTCTAGCTTTACTGGCAGATACAGTGAGCGTCCGGTTCATAAGAACAAGGTCAAGCAGCAAACACACAGGACAACACAGCTACAGACTGGCAGAGGGACAAAACCCCTCTCTACTGACCGTGATGAGCGCCACCTCATTCCAATGTCCCTTAACTACCGTAAGATGACCTCAAGTGACCTACAGAGAGACTGGCGAGCGGTGGCTGGGGTGAAATGCACAGCGAGCATGGTTCTAAAAACAGGCTTCTGGAGGGTCATTAGTGATTTTCTAAATAAACAGATCTAAATACAATATCTGATCTGGAATTTGGGAGACGTGTTTCCAGTAGTGTAATACTTCCAGCAGTCTAAAACTAGACATATATATATGTATTTTAACTACTTTGGGGCAGCCTGAGATGGACCTGGGGACGTTATTGCTGTTCCTTACAGCTGAACACATGAACAGCATTAAAGCTTCATGTTTGTTCATATAAGAAAACTAAAAACTAAACAGCCTGTTTTTAATTCAGCGCTTCTGTGATGTCACCACAGCTCATTTACATACGCCCGTCTGTTCATAGCCATGCCCATTTAGATTCCACTTCTGGGTTTCAGTTATTAGTGCTTTTTGAATGAGGCAAAATACATGCCAGCCACTCAGAAAACAGGTCATTTGCATAAATCAGTACTAAAGGCACAGTCTGTTTAAATCTAAGGCAGGTTGGAAAGTGGTCATATAGACATGAATTATGGTAATTTATGGTGCATTAAACCACACAAACGTGGACTTTAGGGTGGAAAACACAACTGAAGAGAAATATAGGATACGGGCCCTTTAATGTTGCACGCTCTCATATAGACGATTAGGATTCTCTCTCTCTCTCTCTGTTCTTCACAGATGAGGTTCATCAATCACAGTGAAGCCAGCTACAGAGCAGCTGAGGTAAACAGCTAGCTCAGCACTTTCACACAAACACACACACACACACACACACACACACACACACACACACACACACACACACTGTGAATACTGGGGACATCACACAGACTTACATTCATTTCCTGAATTCAACTCCTGAACTACCACTACCTAGTCCCCACTATGTCCCATAAAGTTGGCACACACACACACACACACACACACACACACACGCACACACCTTTTATAAGCTCACGGGACAAAAAACACAACCTAATTGTGTGTACTACCTCACTACCTACCATAGCAGGTCCTTCATATAGAGTGTGCTCAGTGATAACACTACAGGGAAAACTCTGCATCGTTTCTGCACATGTTTATTATTATGATTTATGAGGTGTGTACAGAGTGATTGAGAGCGGGTTTGGTGTGAGGTGTGTACAGAGTGAT
>JAVGWN010001923.1:0-11705 GCA_034552555.1 Semaprochilodus insignis | reverse complement strand
GCCACGCTCAGGCTCCCCAGGGGAAGGTCACGGGGTTATCCCCAAATCACACGCGACGGATGTGCAAGCGTGCAGCTCACCTGCCTGTCCCGTTTTCCGTTGTTTTCACTAACAATTTCCAGAAAGTGAAATTTTCCCGGGAACAACATCAAAGGCAGGCGGAAAAAGCGCATTGTCCCGGAGATGACAGGACACCTTTCATCTCTCTTTAATTCCCTCGTCTTTTATCACACGCTCATTTATTTCAATTCATTCTGTGCCAGCTTAAATAAACAGCGGGAGAGAGAGAGAGACAGAGAGAGAGAGAGAGAGAGAGAGGGGGGGGGGGGTGAAATAGAGAAAGCAGGAAAAGGGGGAAGTATGGCAGGTATGCCGGAGTTGATTTTGCTGTTGAAGGTTCGGTTAAGGTTGTTTTTAGGCATGACATTGTAAAGTATGTGCAGTACGAGCATTCTCTCAACACAGGCCTATCAATGCGCTTCGGCACACGTGAAAAGAGCGCAGATGGAATGGGATCGGAAAACGTCTTCGCTGGTAAAGTTACAACATGAATTTGATTAACTCTGAGATGGAGTAAAACGGAGCTTGCTTTATCAGTCTACTGGTCGTAGGTACTATTATCACAAATAGTGTACGTTGTCACGCTGGTATAGCCTGTTTCTATTCTGTCCATTTTCCTAGAGGAGCAATTTGTAAGATGATGCAACTTGTCAATTTGACTGGCCACACATCCGGTTTTAAGTCGGACAGTCGGGTTTTTCAACTCCCAGCACTACCTGGATGGACGCCTATGAGTCCTGTTTTCGGGATGAACTGAATGAAATCTTCACTCGCCAGCAATAGTATGTGTGCCATTGGCTCACGTCCGTGTCAAAAGACATGCCTTGCATTTCATTGGTGTAACTAGGTCATGTGACATCGTGACTCGCCTACTGGCTAACTGCAGGTCAGCCCTCTACATGCTAGTCAATTAGTCTCCCCCACAGTTTATGATGTCCTCCTTTTTGGGGTTATGAAAGTGGCCACTCTACTGTCATTTCAATATCCAAACACTAGGGGGCAACGTATCCCAAGAAGATGGACAGTTCCTCCTCCCTCTTCACTACTTCAGCATTAAACATCCTCCCTTTCCTCTACAAGAGCGTCTCCAGCGGTGGAAGGCAGCACCAGTGTTAGCTCTTCTTCTGCTTCTGTTTATATCACTTCTTTTTTTGCTGCTGAACGCGGTTTCTTGCCGAGAGCGGCAGAAGGGGGCAGGAGGCAGACGCTCGCCAAGACCTTCAGCCATCGTTGTGTCTACTGCTCCTTTCATTGCCTACCTGCCCTTAAATGATCGAACCGAGAGCAGCACTTTCAACATGACTGACAAGAGGTTAGAATACAGCGTCGGGGCAGCAGAGCTACTTCTTCATCCTCTCATGTTGGACTCCTACATCGCTACAGTGACTCACTATCACCTCTTCAGGTACAAAGTGGTAGGACGGGCCGGGGCTAGCCGGTTAGCATGCTAATTTCGTGGCCTCATATCATGCAAAAACAAATATTCCTCACTTTGGTCCTCATAATTCGAACATGAGCTGCATTCCGAGGGCCTGGTCCTGTTGTGAATCAATGGAGCACGGCACATTAATATGCATACAGCAGGTGCAAACAGGTACTTCACGTTAGGTTGTGCGATCGCCTGCACCATACCTGGTTTTGTGACCGCACACAGGTCTGCGTTTGCAATTTCACCATGAACCTCAAAGTTAAGCAGAGCTTCTTTGCCAGACTCAGGCTTCAGAAATCAGCAACAGAGACTTCAGAAAGCGTACTGCAGTGTAGCAGTGAGCTGGGAGAGGTGTGGCCTTTGTACTAGAGGAACACGAGAGGTCAGGGCGACTCTCCACAAGCACAATCCCTGAAATCGTCCAGGAGATTGAACACATTGTGCATCCGGATTGCCAGCTCACCATCAAGGAAACTGTTGACCTCATCAGGGTGTCATTTGGGACAGCTCGGGCAATCCTCACATCAAATCTGAATGCATCATGCCCAGGTGCCTGACTCCGGCACAGAAGCAGCACAGTGTTGAAGCCTGCAAAGGACTATGCTAACAGACCTGGGATAACCCAACCTTTACATCAAAGATCATCGCTGGTGATGAGGGTTGGGTCCACAGCTACGACCAAACAGCAGTGGAAGAGTTATTAGTAGTGTCTCAACCCAAACTGCACAATGCAGGGGAGCCAATCAGAACAGAAGTCATTTACATAAAGCCCTGTGGACATTTGAATGAATTATTACTGTTTATTGAGTTACAGGGTGCTTTCACATCTACCTTGTTTGGTCCGGATCTTCAGACTTTTCAGTTTGTTCTGTACCAAAGGTTCCTCACACCACAGTCTGGATCAAGGTTTGGTCTGACCAAAGGAAGTGGTGTCTCTCCTGATCAAACTGAACCATGGTCAGGTTCATATGTGGTGTGAAAACACCTTTGGGAAGGTTCAGACCCAATTAGCCTATTAGCCGGACCAATTACAGGAAGTTGAGACAAGCTATCGCCACAATAGCAGGAGAAAAAGAACCTTGAAACACTTCGCGAAGTCTTGGAGCTTGTTTTCTGAGAGGATGAGAGAGAGGGGGGATATGGCAGGGCGGGAGAGGAATGAGTTTGAAGGGAGATTATCCGAGCAGGTTCTACAGACCACTATATGAGAGTTCTATTATATTCCACAGAGATACTGCAACCCCGGTAGCAGTTCACGTTTGCAAGTCTGTGGAGTCTTGCGCTACACTGGTGCAGGATGGCATCAGAAAAAGCAGTTCACTCCCAAGTTTCCAACAAGCCGACGTCAAATGTATGCAATGCAACAAAACCATGACCTTCGGTCCAGGCGTTCAAATACAAGTGACACCGAGACCTTTCATCTTACCCTTCTAAAATACACATGGAGAGTCATCAAAAGAGTAGCTGCACAAATAGCTGCACCCAGAAGGAATCGACCGACAGGAATGAAACTTGGTGGGTAGGTTTGACATCGTGAGACATGCGAATTGGCCACGCATAAGGATGGGCCTTATTGCTGTACCTGACTGACCCATCCAGCAAGCTGTGATGCCCTCCATGAGTCATCCTGTTAGTGCAGCACCATTGGCAGACGGCTGCACTACGCAGGACTACATGTATACAGACCGTTACCACGACTGTCCTTAACACCACGTCACCGTCACCAAAGACTGCAATGGTGTCGTGCCAGACTGTCATTGAGTGACTCAGAATGGCAGCGGGTCATCTTCAGTGACGAGTCCCGCTTTTGTCTTGGTGGAGACGACCAACGAATCTCTGTGTGGACGCACCGTGGTCAGCACCAAGATGAACGGTTTGTTGTCACACCTCCAGAAGGCCTGGTGTCACTCCACCTCCACCCCTACCGCACCATCTGCAGGATCTGTGTGAGAATATTCAAGCTACATGGGATGGATTATCACAGGACACCATTAGGAACCTCTACAGCTCCATGCCGAGACGTCTGGCATGTTGGGTTAGCTAACATGGCAGTCCGATGCCATACTGAGAGACAGACTTCTGTATGAGTAGCTCAATAAATATTGATCATATCAGTCTAAATTGCCTTTCGACCATACAGCCCAAGAAGTTGTTTACCTTCCCGGAACAGAATAACAGGGATTTGAGACCCCGGGAAGGTTGACTCAACAAGAGGCTAAACAGTATAAAAGGTCCATCCCTTAGTCATTTGTTATAAACTCACACTGGATGACACCTGAATACGAAATTACAGCAATACACATAAGCTATCCATATACAAGCTGCTGAGAGCTTCGCTGATACCGTATGGAGTAAAAATATGTGTGTACTCATCACATATGTGGGGTTCTTAGGTTTTACTAATAGAACCTAACATTAGATCTGAAAGCTTGGTTCATTAAAGAACAAATAAGTCTGGTGTTAAAACAACATCTATCAACACACAGAGAGAGAGAGAGAGAGAGAGAGAGAGAGAGAGACACACACACAGAAAGAGACAGAGAGAAAGAGAGAGATGTCAGAGAGACAGAGAGAGAGGGAGGGAGAAAAGAGAGAGAGAGAGAGACATCAGAGAGAGAGAGAGGGAGAAAAGACAGAGAGGGAGAAAAGACAGAGGGAGAAAAGACAGAGAGAGATAGAGAGGGAGAGAGAGGGAGACACACACACACAGAAAGAGACAGAGAGAGAGAGAGAGAGACAGAGAAAGAGACAGAGAGAAAGAGAGAGAGATGTCAGAGAGACAGAGAGGGAGAGAGGGAGAAAAGAGAGAGAGAGAGAGGGAGAAAAGACAGAGAGAGAGAGAGAGAGAGAGGGAGGGAGAAAAAGAGAGACAGGTCGCTCTCATGTGTTCCAAAAGTGCAACCCTCCTCAGCATGATGCTGTGTGTGCATGTGTGTGGGTGGGAGGGTATGAGTGTACTGTGTGTGTGTCCCTGTACTGTGTCTGTGTGTGTGCATATGGAATGTGTGTGTGCATATGGAGTGTGCGTGTGTGTGTGTGTGTGTGTATGTCTGTGTGTGTGTGTACTGTGGCCGCAGTAAAGCCTTTGATTGCTCCGGAGTTAGAGGAGCATGCAGACATCAAAAGGCCTGGCCAGTGTGTTGCCCTGTAGAGACCAGCCCTGTTACACACATCACATTACACATGCCCCTGTTAGCGCTGGTACTGCTTCTCTTCCCTCTGCTGACGCTCCGCAGCCATGGGAATACAAACACACACAACGGAACACAACGGATAAGAACCCGCATGTGCACGCAGCCAATCTCCCCTCATTTACAGTCCGGTACTGCATCCCTAAACACGGTGATATCTTCCTTTCCAGGGGGAATATTTTACATTTATCAGGTTTGGGAACTGATACCGGGTAACCTGACTGTGGTTCCTTTCAAAACAATCAATTCAAATTCCTGAACAGAGAGAAAAACAACACGGAGAAAAGGAAAACAGGAAAAGCCCTCTAAAACCTGAGGAGGAAACACCGAGAGGAACCAAGAACACTGGAATAATGACTACCTACAAACAGGAAGAGCAACCACTGAGAAGAACATGCTGCTCGCCAATATGATCAATATTCATATTAGTATTATTAATATTCAGTATTAATGTTCAGATCTGGAAATATGAATGTATGTACTCATTAAACAACTACATTACATATAGAACCACAGAGTACCAGTATGTACTGTTCTCTTCACTATATAATTATAGAACTACTGTATAGAACTCACACTAACACACTGCAGCGCTGAGAATGAGGAACCACTGAGAGGAACCAAGACTCAATGGAAAAGATGCCCTAAAAACGTGAGGAAGAAGCACAGACAGGAACCAAGACTCAACCAAAAGATGCCCTAAAAACGTGAGGAAGAAGCACACGGAGGAACCAAGACTCAAGCANCAAAAGATGCCCTAAAAACGTGAGGAAGAAGCACACGGAGGAACCAAGACTCAAGCAAAAGGTGCCCTAAAAACGTGAGGAAGAAGCACTGACAGGCACCAAGACTCAAAAAAATAACACAACAATAAAAACACCAAAAGGAACCAGGACAATTAATAAACGGATCGCCTAGGAAGAACTAAGAGCATTAGGAAGAACCACTGAGTAGAACCAAATCTTAAAAGGGGAAAACTCCCTGCAAGAAGAACCACGAAGACTCAAAAGAACAGACTCCCTATTCGTTTACTGGATAAGATCTGTTTAAATCAGGATACGAGTCCTCTAGTATTAATAACCACCCCGCTAAAAACGAGGAACGTCGGAGGCATTTCCTCAGATCCGCTTCACATAGACGTCCTTTGTTTTGGAGTGTATGAGACTGAGGGAGGTGAATGAAGAGATGAAGCTAGTAAAGAAGAAAGGAGCCTAAAGGAGAGGAGAAGCCAGAGGAGGCTTGGAGCTTAGTAGAAAGAGAGAGAGGTAGAAAGGAGGGGAGGGGAGCAAAGGAGGGCAGGGTGAGGTGACCCTGAGCTGAAATGGGTGGGTTTGGGAGCACATCTCTGAGCCTGCTGCTGGAGAGGGGGCAGCTTAAAGATGATTGAATTCTGAATCACACTGTCTTCAAAGGCACACCGGACCGGCGCACACACACACCCGCCCACACAGACACCTCTGTCTCTCTTCTCCATTACTCTGCCTTTCTGCTTCCCCGTCCCTCCTACCTTTCCCCTGCCTCCATCCTTCTCCAACATCCCTCTCATCCTCCTTTCTTCTCCACGGTGTCCTGAGGTGCGTAGTTACTGAAATGTGACCTGCGGACTCTGGAGCGGTTATCGAAAGGGTCCAGCTGCCTGTCTGTCTGTCTTTCCGTCCTTCATCCTCCCGTCTTGCAAAGTTGGTATTCCCTGGTGATGACCTGTCCAGGAACCCATGACTTTTTTCCCCAATGGCGAACATGTAATGCAATAATCTGGACACAAAGTGGAGTCAATAATCCACTCTCGGTCTGACATTTGGGAGAGGGCATGGCAGACCGCGGAATCAAAGCATATATGTGCGTTTCGGAGATGGTGAGATTGCGTATCGACTGGATTACCGTGTACTTGGCGATGGTATGTGCCGCATGTGCGACTGAGGGAAGAAAGCGAGGGAAAGTGCTCACGGACCGTATGCGCTTTGCACCTTGAATGCTCGGCTGAATGTGCATCTGTAGCCACAGAGGACGCTCCAGGTGGGAGCTGACATTTGGAACTTCAGAAAGCCAGATTTATTTCATGCTGTGTTGGTTTCTCTATCATGTCCATGATGCAATCCCCCGCTTGGCCGTGCGGCTGATCTAGTTTCTCTTGCCGCGCTGCAGACTTTGAAGGGTTAGGTACGTCGTTCCTCGCCTGGATTTCCGGGCGGCTATTCCAGGCCTCAAAAGAAGGAGACGCTGCAGTGGAATTTGAGAAGGGTTAGCGAGTTTCAAATGGAGCGCAAGTCTGTTATGTTCATGAAGGGAATGTCTAAGTAAGGGAGCGTCAACGTGGTCCAGATCCTCTTTATCATACCTCTGTGGTTTAATTCCTCATTCACTCATTAATCATTTAAACCGCTTATCCTCCTGGGTCACGTAGGATTCCGGAGTCCATCCCGGCACTCGTTGGGCAGGAGGCATGTTTTCAACTATTGCCAGGGACCTCCTCCTGTTCCATAATTACAGGGGTATGAGGTGGTCTATTTGTGGTGACACCGTCTGGTCAAAACAGCCTCATTGTCAACAGTTCCCATTTGCTGAGTGACCTCAAAATGCCCTTGCCACTGAGTGAGCAATTTGTAAGCTCACCAGATAAAGTAGTAGCTTCAGGTTCCTGCAGATGGCGCTGCATGAGGATGATGGGGCTATAAACACCTGCGGGATGTGAGTGACGGGATCCATAGATTGGGAAGAGGTGCTACAGTGCAGTGAATGTCGCGTTCCATGTGTGGAAAATGGCTCCAAAGCAGATGTTAATGATTGGCTAAAAGGAGTGACTGCATTTGGACGTGTCAAAGACCATAGTGTGAAGGAAGTAGCTGAATCTGCAGGTGTATGGAAGCGTACGGTCATACGGGTCTACCAGCAGTGGCTAAAATCCCAGTCTACAGGGAATTCTCCTCGGAATTGTGCCAGGGAAGGCATCCACCAAATCTGGACCAACTGCTCAATTCTTTGATGGAAGAGTGTCACTGTGTCACCAAATGCCACATCCAGTCACAGCTGTTATTGGTGCTACATGCTATTAGGTACAGTTCAGTCACAGGTGACTCATTTTTGGCCTGGTGGAATTAGCTGAGAGTATGAAGGGGGTTAACACAAGGACTTTATCTCCTGGGGAAGACCAACGGAACGGAGTGACCCATGGCATGGCGTCTTGCTTTCAGGCTCAAAAGGCACTGAATTTAATTATCACTTTGCAGTGGACTGGCCTTCCAGGCTGTGTCTAGCTCTCTCCTGAGTCTTTGTTTATGTCTTTGTTAAACTAATCAAAGTCAGGAGAAACAGCTTCCCACAGAGAGCCAATTTTACTGAAGCAACAGTCTGTTAGTAGTGCTTAATCTGTTGGATTAGAGTCGCCCCATTGAGTGAATAATTAGACTTAAACCTGAGTTAACAGCGATCCAGGCCCAGGAATCATGGGAACTTGGGATACAAACCCTCCATGGTTGTTGCAGTCTTGCTAATTTGGAGATGCATCTGCCATTTCCCCAAGTGGAAGCCCACATGTAGTAGTAGTGCTCTGAGCTCTTGCCCTTACAAAGACACAAAAGAGCTAAATGCTCGGTGAACCTCTTAGACTTGGAATAACACAGGCTCAAACCACTTATTCCAAGTTGGACTACCTTCTTTAAAGGTGCAAAATTTTAGTCTAAAAGGTTTCAAAATTAACTAGAATGCAGAGAAATAACGATGCCTCATATGTGAAGTTAGCATGCTAGCTAGCCCCCATACTTCCTGTTTTGGAATACCACTTTGTACCTGAAGAGGTGATAGTGAGTCACTGTAGCGCTGTGGAATCAGTCCAACATGAGAGGAGGATGAAGAAGTAGCGCTGCTTCCCCGACGCTGTATTCCAACCTCTTATCAGTCATGTTGAAGGTGCTACTCCCTGTTAGATGATTTAAGGGCAGGTAGCCAGTGAAAGGAGCAGTAAACACAGCCATGGCTGAAGCTGTTGGCGAGTGACCACCGCCGTTGCCACCGCCGTACGCTATCGGCAAGAAACCACGTTCAGCAGCAAAGAAGAAAACAGAAGAAGTGATCTAAATAGAAGCAGAAGAAGAGTTAACAGTGATGCTGCTCTCCACCACTGGAGACGCTCTTGGAGAGGAACGGGAGGACGTCTGATGCTGAACTCACAATGTTATGCTGCTTTCCACCACTGGAGACGCTCTTGGAGAGGAACGGGAGGACGTCTGATGCTGAACTCACAATGTTTCTTTTAGACTAACTAGATTGTGGAGGAGGCACTGTGCATTTCCTTGTTTCTTACGGTAGGGATGGATGTCACAGCTTTCTGATATGTGATATGTGGCCCCCTATTGTTTGGAGTATAAACTCGCCAGATTGCAATATCTTCCAAACTGCTACTTCAACAAACAGATTAACCATATTTTAATAGTTAAACCACTTGACTAGTCTTCTCAGGTGTGTT
Organism: Semaprochilodus insignis; assembly: GCA_034552555.1. Taxonomy (NCBI): domain Eukaryota; kingdom Metazoa; phylum Chordata; class Actinopteri; order Characiformes; family Prochilodontidae; genus Semaprochilodus; species Semaprochilodus insignis. The sequence continues at coordinate 2,563 of JAVGWN010001923.1, read as the reverse complement.
AAAAGGTGTTTCTTATTGGAAACCATGCCCAATAGCTTGATCACGTAGGTGTAGGTTGCTGGAAAGAGTACCTCCGATACAATGTTTGCAGGAATGGCGACAGCACAGAGGCACTGCCCCAGGGTTCCCTATTCTATCAGCACAAGCCACTGAACGCAACTGTCCAATAAAATCTATACTGGTTCTCCCAAAGAGAGAGCTCCATAATGAGGAAGCGCAATGAAAGGCGGATTTGGGATAGCTGGGTTCACTAACATTCATATTCCTAGCAAGATGCACCCTAAGCTCACCGGACACCTATGACTGAAACTTACCTAATAGCCTGTAAGACCTCCACGAGCACCAATAACAGCCGGGACTGGATTTGGCATGTACTGGCCACATCAATGTTCAGACACTCTCGCATCAAAGAATTGTGCAGTTGGTCCAGATTTGGTGGATGCCTTCCCTGGCACAATTCCGAGGAGAATTCCCTGTAGACTGCGATTTTAGCCACTGCTGGTAGACCCGTATGACTGTACGCTTCCATACGCCTGCTGATTCAGCTACTTCCTTCACACTATGGTCTTTGGCACGCCCAAACGCAGTCACTCCTTTTAGCCAATCATTAACATCTGCTCTGGAGCCATTTTCCACACACGGAACGAGACATTCCCTGCACTGTAGCACCTCTTCCCAATCTATGGTATTTATAGCCCCATCATCCTCATGCAGCGCCATCTGCAGGAGCCTGAACTTACTACCACCTTAAACACACAAGGTGACTCGTTTTTTGTCCGGTGAGCTAGATTACTTATATCACCGTGAGTGCCCTGCCAGAAGAACCGGCCAAGAAAAAAAAGGCACATTAATCATTTGAATTGTCCTGCTATGGTGTTGGAAAGGCTTTTGCTCATGGCTCTTCCGTACCAGCCAATTGTGTGAGATACTTGGCCATTGCAGTGCTCCATCTTACACGGTATAATTTGTCTTTTATAAATGGGGAAACCATGTGAGGATGACTCCGGGGTAGACGGCCTGACAATCCACAATCACTTGGTCAAACGTGTTCCTCTCATTATCATCACCTTTGCTCCAGGGGAAAGTCCACAGGAGGGGACAAGGTTTGCACTTTTCTCAGCAGCCATCATTTGTTCTTGCCGTCTGTGTCACGTTTGGTGGTGAGGAAGCCGGATGTCGGTGCAAGTAAATTTGATTAAACAAAGACAAACTAGAGAGAACACAGAAAACAGTCCAAAAGAACAGAGAACCCAAACACAGGGTAGACACATAAGACTAGACAAGGAAGGACTAAAGCAAAGGACTAGACATACCTACACTCAATGAGGAATACCTGGGAGAAGGAGGAGAAGGGAACAACACACAGGTGGGAGACCTGGTGGGGAACAGGGCAGAGACAAAGACCAAGGCACAGTTTGACCCTATACACTGACACAGTCGCTGTTTTGTGGTTTATGCTGACCTTACACCAAACGACTTTCCTGTCGCAGACAAATTTCTCTAAGTCAGAAACAAAATCATGAGAGTCTTGCTAGAGTTGCGTCGCGCTCGCATCATCTCGATCGTTAAGTGTAAGGTGGTCAGGACTGCAGTTTTAAGTCAGTCTGTTACTCGTCCTGGCGTTCTGATAAAATCAACCGTGTTTAATATGATCGTAAGTCGTAGGTCTTGGCTCACGCAAATAGTGACGTGAACATTGTCGAGAACCAGTAGGAGAGCTCTTTACAGCTCCAAACGGGAAGCCGCGAGCCAAGTACCGGAATGTCTGGCAGAGATTCGACATTGGGGGGGGGGTCTGGCAAGGGCTCGGAAACCGCGGTTCTCCTGGACTGTTCAAAAGGAGGAGAAGCTGGTGGAGCTGTGGAGTGAACAAGAGTGCCTCTTTGACGTATCTTCCCATTTCTACCACGACTTGCTGAATTGCTGAAGCCCTCGAAATCCCCGGGGCTAACGCGAGCCCGAGTCATGGGCCCGAGACGTCACAAACGTAAACACTTCCAAGAGTTCATTAATGCGCAGAAATGCGCAGTACACAGTCCGATTCTAAATCACACACGTTTTAAAGCTATTTTCACGTTATCCAATCTGGTAGTTATGCTATGCTAAAGCTAACTAGCTAGCTAGCTAAAACACTGCCGAATGAGGCTAAAGTGTTTACACTTAGCCTGCCAGCGAACATGATGGGAAATAAGCTCAAAATCTAGTTGCAGTCTTGTAAATAGTGACTCTGCAAGATTCCCAGTCTTTGCAGAATCATAGCCTGTGACTAAAAGTCTGTGACTTGTCTTTAGATGTGAGAGGGTGTCAGACTTTAGTCTATTAAATGTCTTTTCAGAGTCTTTTCAAAGTCTCCTAGTGTATGGTTAGCATTAGGCGTCTTTTGTATCAGGGTTATCTGTATGATAGTATAGTAAAGCCACAAGCAGTGCAAATGTAAACACAGCCAAGACATTTAAAATGGATACAAGTCCGGTTGCTGAAACCCCTTCAGGAGGTGATCTGAGACACGTTCGAGCTGTCTCTATAAGACACAGTCCATAACCAAAACCCCTCCCAGAACAAC
>JAVGWN010001922.1:0-11707 GCA_034552555.1 Semaprochilodus insignis | reverse complement strand
CTCTCTCTCTCTCTCTCTCTCTCTCTCTCTCTCTCTCTCTCTCTCTCTCTCTCCGTGAATGACAGCAGTCTTTGAGTAAAGGTTGTTTTTGAAGTAGATGCAGAGTCCACCTGTATTAAATCTGCCTTCCGGAATGGAAACGTCTGCACTTCCCCAATCAAAGCTCTGCGCTCCTAATTAGAGCAGAGATGGAAGCGGGTTTGATTCGGACTAGAAATTGCGAGCGTATTTTTATCAGAAGGATTTGATTTAAATTGTCTGAGCGACTGTCGCTGCTGCTTTAACGTATGCCCTGCTGTTCAAGTACAAGCACTCAGAGTATGTGTGGGTGAGGGACAGGCAGTGCAGGGCTAAAGAGGAGAGTGCTCTACAGAGAGAATGAAAAGAAATGAACAAATGGGGAACCTGAAGGGATGACACAGGCCCTCGAACGGGCCCCGATTGAGTGTGTGTGTGTGTGTGTTGTCAGCAGGGTGTGGGTTGGAGAGCTGTTCTCTCCTGTCTGGACTTAACTGAATAGGAACGCGACACTTATTGCCCAGACTACATGTATCATTTTATTATTGTGCTCCTCTTTTTCTCTCTCTCTGCATCTTTCATTGCCCATGTTTTACCTCTCTTATGCTGTTGCATTCTTTTATATAGCAGTTACATCTAATGGTACAGTCTGTCTGATGGAGAAGTTTTTCCCACTGTAACAGTATCCTTTCTCTGAGTTCTAGTTGCAGAGTAATGGTCTGCTTTAAAGGTGCCATATAATGCATTTATTCCTCATTTTAAATTGTTCTCTGGTGTCTGCATAGAAATTGTGTGACTTTGGCCAGGGTGAAAAATGGCCAGATGTGGTTTTACACACCCGTTTACGACCCAGTGATTTGGTCCTAGGGTGAAGTGAGCTGTTGTCGGTAGGATCATGAATAATCTGATGAGCTACCTATACTACCTGCTCGCTTTTGATCTCGACATCAGCCGAAAGCAAATTAAAGCTGTTACTCACTTTCGGTTTAAGATGGTCTGACTGAATAAAAGCACACAGCATGGCTGCTATATACAGGTTGCTGTTTGGGCTGTGAAGTTGCTCCTCTCTTTCCCTCTTTTCGCTGAGCAAATCTGTGTAAATGTTTGAGAAACTGTCCAGTGTGAAATGTGCAGTGCAAAATAGCAGTTCTGAATTAAAGTTGTTTAGGATCTTGGTAAAGATGTTGGGTGCTGAAGTTGGCTTCCTATTTGGGAGCTTATTCTGGAAATTTACTGTTCCACCTTAGATGGTGCTGCAGTTGCGTTCTGTCGACTGTTCAAGCTGCACCACTTAAGGTGGGACGGAACATTGGATTAAGAAGCTAGTGAATAGGGGGCCAAATTCAGTCTCATTTAAAGATAAACGTCAGCCATGGCCACTGGCATCTTGATTCCTTGGGAACGGTATCAACTTCACAGCCTGGAACAGTAGATTTCTGCATATAGTCCACCATTTTCACCATTTTCCTTTCGTAATGAGTCAAGAATGTCATGTAACTGTCTAGAAACAGTGTTTGAGGTATAGGTTATGTCGGTTCTAGGGCATTATAAATACAGTTTTCTAATCTATTGCACATTTTAACTTGCTAAGCTTCTGCACCCACAAAACAGAAGATGTGAAATCATGCCTACATCAAACGTTGTCCCTAAGAAAGGTTTATGGAAAGTGGAGCAACTAAACAAACTGGAAATGGCTAGAAATGAACAGAATTGAGTTCAGCAAACAAGATGGGGTGTGAAATGCTTTTTCAGGTTGACTGTAACAAACAGACTGACTGGAACAAAACAACATTGCAGGTTCATCTGGCAAGTATTGAAAAAGCTTAATCTGTTATTGTGACAGTTTTATGGCTCTATTAAGCAAAAGGCTAGTACTTTTTTGACAGAAGGTAATGACAAAAATCGATATTTTTTGGGTTGTTATTCTTTATTTTGCAGAAGTAATTCATAAAAGCAATAGGGCGCTCAGTTGTGTGTTGTCATGAATAATATCACGGTTGTTTCCCACCTACAGCTTATGCCTGCAACCAAATAACAGCCATGATTTGTGATATTCGCACTTGCTCACATGTTCTGTTGCTTAATTATACCATTTTTCCTAAGCTTCTCCCAGGCTCGTTTGGGGGTCCCAAAGTGACATCCTATCCCACACCACCCACATGCAAGCACAGAACAAGAATGAATGTATGAACATCTCTGGCCTCACTGTTCTTTTCTTTGACAAGTTATATTAAGAGATATATACTATTGGAGGTCCTCAAAGCCCCTCGGGTCTTCCACATTTTTCCGTTTTCTATTTGGAGCAAAAATACGGACAGTCTGGGCCTTAGGACTGATTTGGGAACCAACGGAATATACCAGTTGTTGCGAGAAACGGCTCTTTTCTTCCTGCCTTTTCAAATGATTGCCATTCGTTTTTGCTAAACGCTGTTAACCATAGCGTCGCCATGTTATGTCATAATCTGCACTGGCTGACCATGCAAAGCTCCGTCCTTGTAGTAAAACGCAGCAGGCATTTTGGTGTAGGTCACCTTTGCCGTAAGTTAAAGAAAAGTAGGACCCCCATTACCCAAAGCTATTGGCTAAAGCTAATCAATCCTGAGATGATTTGGCTGTTGGTTTTGGGTAGAAGATGGGGTTAAGCTAGATGCTCTCAGAGTTACAGACGTTATTGATCAGGAAGTGAGCATTTGATGTTATCTTCAGAATGAGCACACCTCTTCGCAGCAGAAGTACAAGCTTCTAGATCTAGGCCGCTGTCTCGGTTTCACATGCTACCCCCCCCCCCAACACCCCCTCTCTCTCCCCACGATAAGTCTTTTATATGGTGTGCGGCGCTGTTCTCCTGCAGTGTGTAGTGAAGTGAATAATTCAGCAGCTTTACTCCAGTGTGGGAACGCTGCTAGCTAACTCTGGATCTTGGTACAACACAGACCTACAGAAATGTGTGGAAGTGTGGGAGCATTCTCTAGCAGGTTCCAGCACACATCACATGGCTGCGAAAGTTGGAAAAATTAGTGGCATATTCACTGTTTATGCACTGAAGTAACAATAACATGGAATTCTGTAGTTTTAGTCCTATTATCTCGTTGCTGATGCTGTATTTAAAGGGCCCATAACCTACATTTTATTTTTCACCCCTTGCTTTTTCCCCTCTCTTTCTTTCCTAATAACACTTATTTTACATGACCATTTTTAAACCTTTCTTCATCTTTTAAAAAATGATTCACTAGAAAAATCTATCAGTTGAAAAAGTTGTTTGGCCAAGGCTTGTTAGGTTATATCTAAAAGTGTGTTTGTGTGTGTCTCAAATGCATGTGCACATATATATTTATATACACACACATACACATACATACATCATACATCTATATATGTATGCATACAAATGTGTGTGTGTGTATGTATATATATATGGCCTGGGAAGTTAATGGCATGTTTTGCATATTACATCAGTCTTCTTTTCAAAAAAGAGAAGGATATTGGCCCTCTAAGTGGGGATCTGAGAGCGGTACTTGCAGGATTTCCGCCTGTGCTTTGGTGATTTCCGTAAAAATCCGCTCAGTTAGCTCAATGAGGTCATTGGTTGCCAGGGTGCGGACCTTGTTAGGCAGGGTATTTAGGCAGAGGTCGGAGGTCACCGTTCTGGCTCTGACTGATGAAGCACACACGCATGGGTGTGCACACACGCTCACGCGTTTTTCTTCAGCTTTGTGTGCAATACACGTGTGAGTAATCAGTGTCGATCCCGGCTTAGCTGTTGATGCGTGCGCAGTCCCTAAGTGGGAGTGGAGTGAGTGTGTCTGTTTGAGCTCCAGATGCCTTTTTCTTTGCATTTATTTAGTGTATTTACATTTTTTCCCCTCAGAGTGGCTGTCATGTTGTTGTTTTTTTTTCCTTTTTTTTCTTTTTTTTCTTTTCTGCAGTGTGCTTCAGGCTTGCCCACTCGCATGCGGGGTTGGGAGTGTAGGAGGATGAAAAGTGTGCATGTGCAGGGGGCCATATGAGGACAATAATTCTCTTTATCCTATCTGGGGAAAAAAATCTCATTTATTTTCTCATGTTTCCTGTCTCATAGATAATGTTACTTTTCACAGAGTGTCAAAGTCAATCTGGTTCTCAAATCAAATTCCAGCTTCTCACTTTCAGTAAAGACACTGCGACCCTGTTGCCCTAATCCCGTGTAATCTGGAGGGCTGTTGAGTTTATGGTGGTTTAATCTGAAATTCTTCCTTCACAGACGTCTTTAATGTTGTTTAGGCCCGGCCTGCAGCCAGCTGGTCTTGGATAGAGATTTCGCAGAGGATCAGAGAAATTCTCACACCAAGAAGTACTAGCTGGATGTGCAGAGCTGTTGTGCTAGTTTTAGGCACTGCAAAGAGAATCCCGGCATAGGCAAATCCCACAGGAATGCATGAGCACCCACGCCAGTGCTTCCATGCCCTACCCCCCATCTGCTGTGCCTTTGACCCTTTCAGACCCACAGCCTCATCCATCTATCTGTCTTTCAGCCTCTCTCTCTGTCTGTGTCTTTGTTCTCTGCTCCTTTGTGTTTGTAACTGGTCTAAAGGGTCAGTGACGACGAGGCTTGCCTTCATTGTAAACCGCTGGTGAAATGTAGCAGGCTTTTTAGTGTGGGTTGGCCTTTGGCATACGTTAAAGAGGACCCCATTATTCAAAGCTATGTGCTAAAGCTAATCAGTGTAGAGGACAGACTTGTATTGGGGTTTGGCTGGGAGGGTTAACTTATTTAGCAATGCTAAGTGCTACTCGTCTTCTAATCATTCCTAATGATTAAGGAGCTTTTATCAGAGGTCGTGCTAGTTGAGATTTTGTATGGTGAGCTTGAAGAAATGACCCTCTTGTTTTGAAGGCCTAATTAGGCTTTCTGTATATATTCTAAGCCGGCGGTTCTGGTGTAAACCCTTCCCTGCACAGTCGAGTGATTTCCCTGCCCCAACACACCTACTTCAGCTTGGCCTACTTCAAAGGGCTTGTTAGGTAGCTGATTAGTTTGGTAAGGGACTTTAGAGCAGGGAAAACACCAAAACATGCAGGGCAGGACTGGTGCACAGTATGGACTACACAACACGGTGAGTATGGTGTTGTGTATTGTGATGTGCCTTGCAGTATCTTTAAACCATACTGTTGAGCCAAAAATGTGCCAGCAAAACTGAAAAATTGAACCTTTGCTACATCTGTTGGAAACATGCCTACCCACCTCCTTCAGCACTGGAAGTTCTATTCTGATGATGCATTTTATTGGTGGGAGGAGCTTTTAAAATACTACAAATGCTTTGGGCTTTATTCAGATAGCAAGGGTTGGTGATGTCTCTATTAGGCAAATATTGCAATTTTCATTTATAAGCACTGCTTTAGGATAGAGGTGGGCAGTATGATAATATTTCATTATTATTGTGATGAAATCAAACTGCCTGTAGATGAGTTAGACCAGGGGTGCACAAACCTGGTCCTTGGGATCTACCACCCTGCAAAGTTTACCTTCAAGCCTAATCTAACACAGCTGATCCAGGCAGTGAATGCCTTCAGGGCCACCTAAATTAGAGAGCCAGGTGTGTTGGATCTGGAATCTTAAGGGTAGTAGATCTCCAGTACAAGATTTGAGCCCCTTTGAATTAGACCAATCCAACCCAACCAAAGCTCCATGTGTTGTGACATCACAATCACGAGTGACTGCAGGTCTAGCACACAACATGTCTAGAGGAACATAGAACATTGAGCCTGAAGCCGGAAAAAGTCTGGTAGTTTTGGCCTAAATCATTTTTACAATTTTTGGCTGAAATTAATTCATCACAGTTCCAATATTGGTTAGAATAAAATCAAAATTAGATTTTTTCCCCCAAATTTTTTCAGCCCTGTTTTACACTTATCAAAAACCTGAAATCGTGACCTGTATTGTGCTTTCTTAAACCTTTTCAAGTATTCTGATACTATATTTTTGCCATATCAGTCACCCATACTCCAGGACCAGGGTTTGGTCTTGGCCTAGGGATGTCTTTGTGTATGACTGCCTGAACTACAGTAATTGTAGTAATTGTCCTTCATTCTGTTTAATTTCCAGACAAGTTAATAATTTTTCAGAATTTGTTATCAAATTAGATGCAAGATAATTCACTTGAATAAGGAAGTGAAAAGTGAGAGGAAAGTACTGTGAAGAGAAAAAAAATAAGTAAACTAAAAAAGCTCTGAGAACAATGGGCTGGCCACTCTAGAGACCATATCTCAACACCATTGGATGTGTTTAAGGCTACTTGGATTGTGAGAAGCAAATAAACTTAACCGACTTCTAAGACTGAACTTATAGGTGTGGGGAAAATATCTCTGCCGATTCTTTGTGAAAAATTAAAATGCAATTTTAATTCTGTAATTATCCCTCTTTTTTTAATACAGGCAAATGGTGGACACCTTAATGCTGCATATGAGTGGTGTAGGACCTGGGAAATACCAGATTTTTAAATTACACTTGAACAACATTATCATCATAGTTACAACCACAAAATTTGTGATTCTAGATGATGTGATTGTATAATGCAACCTTCAACATTTTGCACACATGAAAAACTTGCAGTCAATGTGGAAAAATATACACCTAATACACTTCTATTAGATCTCTGTGCTGCACAGAAAAAGCAGTTTTGTGTTCTCTGGACCTCCATGCTTTCTTTTTCCGTGTAGTGGGCGTGTTCACAAACAAGCACCCGGACATAGTAAAGTCGTATTTACTAGTTAACCATCTGGTGTATACAGCCTTCGGATGAGCCCCTGAACGCAGCATAAGTGCTGAAACGTCCGATATTATGTTTGGTTTAGTAATATTCTGTTAAATATGTTGTTGTGCTTAATGGCCGTTTTGACTGGAAATGAAATAAATGTAGGGAGGTCTGTGACTTCGTTTCCACGCATAAAACCGAGACTCTTTTTCCCCTGTCGCTTTCCACTCTCAAGCACATTCACATTGGTCTTTCTCCACAGAAAGCACGACTCCTTCTCCACACACTATGTATCTACCATGTTAAGTGGAAACACACATGTGCGCATGGCCGTAGCACGAGCTGGAGCCTCTTCAGAGCCGAGGGGATGTAATGTGCGGAGCAGACGTGGACTGGCCCCGTGCTGTGTATTTGTGTGCCAGCAGGCTTTCCTCTGGCCACCAGCTTTCACGCGCTCCAGTGCTTGCCCCCCTGACTAGCCGCGGTAGGCCGCAGGGGGAATAATTACCACAGCCAGACAACGCCGCTACGCCATGTGTGTGTTTTTTGGGGTGGGGGGAGGAGTGTTTTTGTGTGTTGGAGGTTAAGTCATCCCCTACTTTAAATTCCTCCCCTACTGTGACAATCAAAAAAGTTTAAAGGACATTAATGACTAATTAAATTCTAATGGGCACACTGTGCTTTTCGGTGCAGGGCAATTTTGCTGATTGTACATGAACAAGAATTAAAGCTTTGGCACCTTAAACAGCATTACAACTGCTATGACAGGCTTGAGTGTCTTTTCTGCAGTGTCTAGTATAGAAGGGGGGGAGAGCTCACTTTGCCTTGTCGCCTTCTTTATGGCCCTGAGTGCACACTTTGACCTGTTAAATCCCCCCCCATTGTTCTCAATAGGTTAATCCACTTTTGGAGTCTGAAATACAGGTCAAGACTGTACCATTCCTGGAAAGAGAGTGCACTGGCAATGATTGAGAGTGGATTTTTATGAAGATGGGATTAGATTGGAGAGGACACACGATCAGAGTGCAGCTGAAGAAAATGGTGCACTGTTATTTAGGATAGCACCAATGGCAATTTCTGTAGGCCTGAAATGATGCTGAATATTTCAGACTTGTCATCTGCGATTAATGTGGTTTGTTAAAGCATTTCCAACTCCTGCCGAGAGCGCTTTGTTTATCCAAATGTGTTCTCAGATTCGTTTGATATAGCGTTTGTCGGGTTTGCCGTCATCGTGCTTATAAAAGGACGAGATGCAAACAGCAGACACGATTCTTATCAGTCAATGAAGAGCTGGATGCTGTCTTTTCATTATTTGTAGTCTTAGCTGAGGAAATTAATTTATGATGCTGATACCAGTCTTAAATTAGATTAGGGTTATTAAAGTTAACACTCCAGTAGCTTTGAAGCTCATAAGGTTCTTGGTGCCCATTTGGAAAAGACAGAATGATTAAATACAGTGGATGTTAAGTGTTAGTTTACCATTGTAAACGTTAGTACTGAAAAGTACTGTAGGCTTACGTTAGGTTCTCACCTGCCAACATGATGATGTTTGAGTATTTGGCTATCAAGTACTGACATGTCTGACAAACTTTGGCTCATTCATGAGTGATGAAATGTATTTGGTTATGCACATGATTGGCCGATGAGATGTTTGAGTGGTGACAAATCCTTTTTTGTTTCTTCTTTGTCGTTCACTCGTTCTCACCCTTCACTTGGAATGTTGTGTATCTAGTTGGACACACCAATGTGTGGTTGTTCCACATCAGTGTATCGTGAAGGTCCTTGTCTCTCTCTGACCTGCTCTCTCCCTTCCTCTCGTCTATAGTTAAAGAAAACCTGTTGGTCAGAAACATCTGTAAAGACTCGTACACCTTCCAACAGTGTAGATGTCCCTTATTATTATACAGTAATATGACATATTAGAGATGTGGGATATGGCAATGATACAGTATTGCAATACTGGGAATGTTTAGTTTACACAGTATATCATTTTTTTTTTTATCAGATCCGATCAGTTGGAAACAGAGAAATTGGAACCAGAAGTTCTAGATGGAAAAAAATACTATCAAAAACTTTGTACACAATTTTTATTCAGTATTTGGTGTACGGTATTGCACTAAATCCAGTTACATTTTAGGACCGATTTTTCTCTGGGAGTAATTTTACTCTAGATATACAATGTATGGTCAGAAAAGCGTATTTAATGGTAAATTAATTTACCACAGCAGTGGATATCTGTATCCAGTTGTAATGTGTATGTGTGGAACGTCTGAATTATGTGTTACATTTAAATTGAGTTCACTGTTCCTCGCTCAGTGGACAAGAGAATTTGGCATCAAAAATGGCAGACCACTAGTGAAAGGATTTTGTCTATTTTTAATAATAAGTCAACTATTTTGTTTGGTTTATACATCACACCTGAGTAGTATGCCATGTAAGGCCATATGTGTCTTTAACAGTCATGGTGCACTTTTAACAGTCAGGCAAGTTTTGTTGCTTTGATGTTTTCACCACCCTTCAGCCCCCCCCACCTCGCTCTCTGGGTTAGTGGATGAACTGGTCTGGCCGGTCACAGTGAAGCAGAGAACTAGGCTAATCCGTTCAGTCACTGGAGGTAACACACACATTACACACTTGCACTACGTCCAGCGTGAGAGAAGTAGGTTAAAGCTTCAAGTCTGTTCCAGTGCATGTACTTCAGCACATAGCAGGTGCGAGTTTCTGATAGGAGTATCCAGTTCATATTTGAGTCTCCTGTTCATAAATGCCAAAAGAAACAATACCAAAAAAACAGGCTTAAAATAATGTAGGTATGTTGACTTAGTGGTGCAGCACGAGAATATAGCAGTGCACACATGAACATGTAGAAACTGTTGAGGGACCCAGGTAGGTTTTTGTTCAAGCTGATTAATGGACCAGCCTTTTTTCTCCACAGTGGACAATGTACCCACATGTTATTTGACAGAGAAAGATATTTTCATTGTTTGTTGACCCAGCTACATGCGTGCTATCTCTGCCATCTCAGCACTCGTGTTCCACAATAGTAAAGCAGTACATGCTTTCTCACAAACATGATCTGTCTGGCTGTCTATCTATCTGGCTGTCTATCTATCTGGCTGTCTATCTNATCTATCTGGCTGTCTATCTATCTGGCTGTCTATCTATCTGGCTGTCTATCTATCTGTCTGTCTATCTGTCTATCTATCTGCCTGTCTGTCTATCTGCATCAATCCATCTAACCATGAAGCAAGAAATGCTGGATTGGGTATAGGAGGGGAAAAAGAATGGATGTGGTCCAGTCCTCAACAAATCTAGCCTGAAATCCTGAAATAGCACACTCAAACATTGTGTGATATGATGTTATCTATCCCTTCTTACTGTGGGCTAGTAGAGTGTTTGAGTAGTTGCATTGTCTGTATATTACTTGTATTTGTGTAGTCTGTGTATACTGTGTACTGGTATTGTCTGTTGATTTTAATGTACATTACCTGTATATTCCATATAATACTTGAGAGACACCATTTACCAGGAACCAAATTTGTGTGTCCACATACTTGGCCAATAAATGTGATTCTAAATCTGAGTCTACTTTAAACAGTAAGACCTCTCTAGTGTTAAATTAAAAAAAAAAAAAGGGTTTGGACAGTATTACAGTATATATTGTTATTGTGATATAATTTATCATACAGCACAGTATGCTAGAGCACTGACCAAGTGACCATTTAACTGGATTTAGTGCAACGCAGCATATACAAATAGCAACTAAAACTTTACAGTTTTTGATGGTATTTTTTAAATGTACCTCTGCTGTTTTTTTTTTTTTTTATCTGGTCCAACTGATCAGATGTCTGAAAAAATAAATGTCACGTATGTGTATCTCAGAGTATTGCAGTATTATATTTTGCCGTTTACTGTACCAGAGAAGAAAAAGTGGCATCATGCCATCTCTATTAAATGCAGGCCATAATCTGTTAAAGGTGGGAGATGGACTGAAATACCTGAATTCAGCATTTGAGCCTGCAAATTAGGATTAATTCATGAATGAATTAGCCCTATACCTATGGTGTTATGCTTCTACAGTGACCAGGCAGGTTAGTAATCGAGTGCCGTGTTTGATATGTCTCTTTGGTTATGGTAGCCACGGTGAAGCAGGAAGTAGGCTAGCTATCTCTGGGATGTGCTGTTTCCTGGATGCCCCCCTCAGTAGCAGTCTGAACCTGACGTGAGTGGGTGTGTCTTGTTAGGTTTGGACAAACAGTTCGTGTGTGCATGCGTGTGTGTTAGAGCTAAGTGGTGTATCTCTCTCTTTTAGGCCTTAGGCAGTGCATGTCTTGCCCCGAGGAATTAGAAATGTGGACTTTGGCTGCTGTGCTGATATGTAAAGAGAGCAGAGCAGGAGACTGGCCCGGATTCACTGTCTTTAATGGCTTCACTCGGATGTGCAGAATTCCGCTGTTTGGAGCACGGATGGTGAGGAATTTACCAAAGCTACGCCCTCGCTTCTCCTGCCAGAGGAGAGAGAGAGAGAGAGAGAGAGAGAGAGAGAGAGAGAGAGAGAGAGAATGGCGAATAGATGAGGAGGGGTCAGGAGCGGCTGTGTGCGCGCGTTTTGTTTCTAAACATGTGCTTTCTGTGCGTATAGGCTGCAGTGAAAGATAGTGGAGATGAGTGATGGAGAGAGAGAGAGAGACAGAGAGAGAGAACGAGTGATTGATTGAGCTGACTCAGACTTAAATTAAACTCTTTCTGTCTCGCAGTTGTACACACACACACACACACACACACACACACACACACACACTCCTCACTCTCATCTCTGTTCTGTGACTTTATGGCCTTCTGGAAGCCAAACAGATGTTTTGGGTTTACCTCCCTCTTTCTTTCTCTTCATCTCTTTCTGTTGTAGTCTTGTTGTTTTTCCATTCTTTCTCTCTCTCTCTCTCTCTCTCTCTCTCTCT
>JAVGWN010001921.1:0-11711 GCA_034552555.1 Semaprochilodus insignis | reverse complement strand
TGAGCTTATTAAATGGCCATTGACTGTCGAGTAAACACATTGACTTCAAATCAATCAATCAATCAATCAATCAATCAATATTTATTTGTATAGCGCATTTTACAGCTAATGTCTCGAAGCAGCTTCACAGAAAAGCAGAGAGAGAAAACACAGAGTCCATGTACAGACATAGGGAAGGGAAATCCAGGTCCAAGCCCCTCATGAGCAAGCCAAAGGCAACAGTGGAGAGGAACCAGGCTCGAGGGGGAACCCATCCTCCTCAGGTCGATCCCGGTTGAGGAGAGAAAGACAGCTAACAGGAATTGGAGCTTGGAACATCATTTAGATACATTCGGATTAATCCAGGAGGCAGTGACTGCAGGAGTAGAGCCGACCGAAAGGGTCTGTTGAAGTGAGAGATGGAGGGATGGTGAAGGTTGGTGCGCTCTGGGCGTTTATCTTCACTTGTGTTTTGATTGTCTTGTTTATCTTACTGTGTTTACTGTCAGTTGTGTTCAGCTTTTGTTCCGTCTCATAATCCCTCACTTTCCTCTTCTGCCAATCCAACTGCTGAAGTTTGGCTTCCAGTGTGAGGAGGACTGGTTGTTTGTTTGTTTGTTTGTTTGTTAGCGTGGATGTGTTTACTTGTTTGTTGTTGATGCTGAATGATCATGCCTTGCTTTTTAATGAGTGGTACTGGCTCTGGTTCTTTGGCTGCTTTGTAATGCAAATATGTAGATTTGCCTACAGCTACTGTGTTAGCGCTTTACTTTAGCCAACCTTGTTCTGCACCAAAGTTCAGGTCTTTTGTACGTTTGTGTGTGTGTGTGTGTGTGTGTGTGTGTGTGTGTGGGTAGAGATGTGTCTAGGTAGGGGTGTGTGTGGATTGTTTTGGTAGTGTTAGGATTGTTGTAGGATTGTTCTGGTAGTGTTAGGATTGTTTTAGGATTGTTGTAGGATTGTTGTAGGATTGTTTTGGTAGTGTTAGGATTGTTGTAGGATTGTTCTGGTAGTGTTAGGATTGTTTTAGGATTGTTCTGGTAGTGTTAGGATTGTTTTAGGATTGTTGTAGGATTGTTCTGGTAGTGTTAGGATTGTTGTAGGATTGTTCTGGTAGTGTTAGGATTGTTTTAGGATTGTTGTAGGATTGTTCTGGTAGTGTTAGGATTGTTTTAGGACCTAACTTGACATGTTTGTTTTGTGAAATTAGTCCCACCTGTTATAGATCACCATCACTTCCTAATTGTACTAGTGGATATTGGGCTACCCCGCTCCTGAAGTCCTGTATCTACCCACATACCCCATGGAAAAACTGTACGGATTTTAATGAACCTTTAGGATTCTTACCGTTTTAGTTCCAACCAAAACCTAATCATCGTGACCATGAGAGGAGTGTTTCTAAATACCACAGCAGTGATGATGCTGTTAAATAAGAAAGTGTGTATTTATGAATTAGAGTGATGTATTTTTGGTTCTCATTAGTCTGCTAAATGCCTTAAATGGAAATGTAGAACTTGTCTGAAGGCCCAGACGTGGCCCGAGGGTTCCCCGCTGCGCTTCACATCTATTCCTTTAACTTTTCCCATTTAAATGTGCTGATGTCCTAACTTGAACAGTTCCTAACTTTCCCAGATCACCAATTATTTTCCCTCTCTGTGTTCTCCTCTCTGTACTCTCTGCGGCCTGTTCTCCCTCTTATCTGTGCCTTGGTCCTGCAGCTACAAAGGAGGTTTTTCCATAAGGCTGCCGGACTACCACCAAAAATAGCCTCCAAATTGCGTCTCCACCACATTTGGATTTGCACGACCCAGTCATTGAGTAAAAATCAGTGTGCTGAGTCCAATTAAAAGACCCAACAAGCTCCCAAACGTTTGCGATCTGCTGCAGCAAGCAGTGGAGATTTGTTTATTTTTTTATATATGTGTTTATTTTTCTTCTTTTGTGGTTCATGTTAATTGGTTCTGCTTGTGGAACATGTCTTTGCTGCTCAGGAGTTTGTTTAAAACATGCTTCTTTGATGCCAGGAGCACGTGTGGTGCACTGATTGGAAATCTTATGAAGGCTTGTTTGTCAGTGCGCGTTGGCCTTCCAGTTGTCTGTCAGCGTTTGTCAACACTTTGTTGGACGGCTGGATCCTCGGATTGTTGGATGTCCTTGAACGGTGAAGAGAGATCCGCAGAGCTTAACTGCCGTGTTGTCTTGGTTCACGTGCGGTGGTTTGAAAGGAGTTGACGTCTGTTGTGATGTTCTTTGTGTGTGCAGGTGGAGGTTGTTGTTTCTGTGTGTTGAACGTCGGTGGTGTTTGTATGAATGATACTGAACATCTTTCGTTTTTGCAGAGCACAGTTAGGCATTGAAACGTTGACAAACCTAATAAAAGTTAAGAGCAGCATCCTTGATCCTTGATGGTCTGGCAGTTTCCTGGTCCCACCATTGCTGAAAGATCTCCTTTAAGGAGCGAATACTGAATTATCAAATTAAATTAAATTCAGATCTGAGATATTTACATTTTGTAAACCCCAAGTCTGTAATAGAGATAATAAACTAAATAGCTGATACCATCCCTGCTTAAAGGTCTTCTTTAAATAAAGTTTTGGTAGCTTTAGGATTGTTTTGGTGAATTTGGTAGTGTTAGGATTATTTGGTAGCTTTAGGATTGTTTTGGTAATGTTAGGATTGTTTTGGTGAAGTTTGGTAGTGTTGGGATTGTTTTGGTGAAGTTTGGTAGTGTTGGGATTGTTTTGGTGAAGTTTGGTGGTGTTGGGATTGTTTTGGTGAAGTTTGGTAGTGTTGGGATTGTTTTGGTAAAGTTTGGTGGTGTTGGGATTGTTTTGGTGAAGTTTGGTGGTGTTGGGATTGTTTTGGTGAAGTTTGGTGGTGTTGGGATTGTTTGGTAAAGTGTTGAATGTTGGTAAAACATCACTGGTCAGAACTTAATGACATATAAAGTAAGGTCCAGCTTGCAGTGGTGGTTGTGCCGAGTCTGATCGCACTGATCGGGTTTCTGAGACGGTAAGATCAATGTGTTAACCAATCCGGGGCAGTAATAAACGTATGTGGCCTGTCCTGCTTGATTAAGTGCTGCGTGCTGCTGCGTGCTGCTGCGTGCTGCTGGCGATCGTTTTGCTTGATGAATTTTAGTTTCCTGTCAGACTGATAGAAGCGAATGCAACTGACGCTGCGCAGTTTTCAAATCGCAACAACTGCAGTTTTAATTTCCCCCTATATTATTAGGAGCAACGGTTTCAAGCGGGGAGTTTACCCACGTCTAACTGGTCGTGTGGGGCAGCGATCAAGCTTCATGTCGGAATAAAGTGGATCTGCTGATCTTCCTGAAAGGGCTTGGACCATATTTCACATTAATTAATTGCAGTTTAAGTCACAGTCGCAATTTTTCTCAGAAACCGTCACACAGTGAATAATATGCCAGAATAATTCTGTCAGTAAGCAAAATGTGGGAGAACTTTCATGTGTGCAGGCCATGTGACTTTGCAGTGGGTGTTTTTGTTGTCTTGTTGTCATGTCTGCTGAGCGGGACAAGGATTTGTTGTTATGCCCGAAACAGAGCACCCTGGGAGCGAGCCACACGCAGCCGCACAGCAGGGGTGACGCAGTGGGAGTGTGTTGGGGAGCGGACGTCATGCTGTGTTTGGGGTAGTGCTGCTTGTGTGGGTTAGACGGCGCCATGGGGTGTAAAGGGTACAGAGTGCAGACACAATATGGGCTCTACAAACTGTCGCCGTGGTGATGTAGCTGTAACAGAGTAACAGAGGAGTGGAGATGGAAATCTTGGTGGTGAGGCAGATGCGGTAAGGCACAGGGGCCCCGGGGCATCAAACTTTCAGGAGGCCTGAAATTTCTACCAGCTTCCCAGGCGAAAGCTCCTGCAGAGAAAGAAACTTTGAGGAGAACCAAGGCTCAGAAGCAGGAATAAACCCTGAGAAGAACCAAGACTCAAATCTCTCTAAGAAGCAGCACTGAGCAACCAAGGCTTAAAACATCCTGAGAACGTAAAGAAGAACCAGAGAGAAACAGACTCAAAGTTTCTGGGGAGGAACCGGTAAGAGGTACCAAGACTCACAAGGAGGAAGTTGGTAAGAGTGTGCATAAACACTGAGAAGAACCAAGACCCAAATCTCTCTAATAAGCAACAACCAAAACTTAAAACATCCTGAGAACGTAAAGAAGAACCAGTGAGGAACAGAGGCTCAGAAAGAGAAACTTTCTAAGGAAGAACCAGCAAGGAGAACCATGACTCAGAAGGAAGAACATCACCAGAGCACGAGAAAGAAACACTGAAAGTAATCAAGAGTGGTCATTTCTAAGAATGTTGAGCAGCGACCCAGTGGAACCAAGACTCAAACAACCTCCCTGAGAACAAACCACTTGGGGATAAACCACTGAAAGGAACCAAGACTCAAACGTAAAGAAGAACCAGTGAGAAACAGACTCAGAAAGGGTAACTCTCTGGGGAGGAACCGGTAAGAGGAACCAAGACTCAAAAGGAGGCACTTGGTAAGAGTGTGAATAAACACTGATAAGAATAAAGACCCAAAACTGCCTAGAACTGCGTAGGAGCATGAGCTGGAGCCACGGAAAGGAACCAAGACTTGGGCCTCTCTAAGACTGTGGAACCAAGGCTCAAAGGAAAACCTCCCTGAGAATAAACCCCTCGAGGAAGTTCCCCTGAAAGGAACCAAGACTCAAACCTCTCTAAGAAGCAACGACCAAAACTTAAAACATCCTGAGAACATAAAGAAGAACCAGCGAGGAACAAAGACTCAGAAAGAGAAACTTTCTAAGGAAGCACAAACAAGGAGAACCAAGACTCACAAGGAGGAACTTCATCAGACCATGAGAAAGAAACACTGAAAGGAACCAAGACTTGGGCCTCTCTAAGACTGTGGAACCAAGGCTCAAAGGAAAACCTCCCTGAGAATAAACCCCTCGAGGAAGTTCCACTGAAAAGAACCAAGACTCAAACCTCTCTAAGAAGCAACATGGAGGAACCGTGACTTAAAACATCCGGAGAACACCAAACGAAATCAAGACTCAGCCTTTCTAAGAATTTTGAGAAGTGACCATGTGGAACCAAGACCCAAAGGAAAACCTCCCTGAGAACAAACCCCTCGAGGAAGAACCACTGAAAGGAAGCTAGACTCAAAGGAAACTCCCTGAGGGCCAAACACCCTGAGGACGAGCCTTGAGAGGAACCAGGCGTCTCCTAAATCATGAAGAAGAGGGAACAGAGACTCCTGAGGGGGAGCATGTTGTGATCTGGGCTGCCCTGGACGGGACAAACAAGACAAGTTTACAGCGAAGGGATCGTTGGGATCATATAGCGACGTGTGAGATACTGACGTCCAAACAGAAGCGTCCGTGTCTCAGGTGGTTCGGGAGAGGCAGAGGAACCCTGTAAAAGCTCCCACGCTGCTGTTCCTGGTCCCACGAGCGTAGGGTCTTACGTAAGCCTGCTGCAGAAACTGTGAACCGAGGTCTTACGAAGTCCATGTCACGCTATAGGAAATGACGGCAATAAAATCTTGATCCAATTCTGAGACAGAATGTGCGGTATCATTTATGTTGATGGGCTGCGAGCCGGATTATTCAACAGTGCCGCTCTGGCTTTCGGCCTATGACTGCCTGGGTCATTCATCAGCTCTGCCACTTGTAGATGGAGTTTTCCGAGTAGCAGTGCTCACGTGTTGGAGATCTGTGACTGCCGCTGATCTCTGGTTCAGAAGCACTAATCGGCCCTCATGTTAAGGTTCTAATGAAAGATGGCGTTCATGATTCGCGGTATATGTATGTACTGATGTTATCATGGCAGGAATTGTGGAATGATTACCTGGCTATGTTTTCCTGGGTAGCAAGAGTTTGTCAAGTTCATGAGGGTTCAGTACATCAAGGATCTCTAGGCCGGCCTTCAGAACCCCAGTGGTTCTCATCTGGTTTGGGATGTTCTTCTGCCAGGTACCTGAAAGACTGGAGAATGCTAATAAGTATGCTGTAGAGTTGACATCTAGGATGGAACCAAAATGTAAATGGGATCTAGAGCTGGGCTGGGTACCTGGACAGGAGGTGTCACTGTTGGGGTTAAGGGTAGGTTGAACAACAGATGTGTGAGGCCTCTTTTCCCAATCTCAGATGGTCTACGTTGTGTTCCGTCCTAGCCATTGATATACCAAAGGACCCTAAACCTGGAACATGGAAAGAGGGACAACGTGGGGTCTCTGGGGGTTCCTGAGGTTGTTGTCCAGAGGCTTATTGACAAAGACACAGTGTTCTCTTCTGTTTCCAACCGATTCTTAAAACCATCATCCACCATTAGTTCCAGAAGATGGAGATAACATCATGAGAGCAGGAAAGACCCATCAGTCAATTTTTTGATTGGTGCATTCCGTGTATCCCTGATCCGGCAGCTTCCTCGGACTGATGTTTTGACCGAAGACCTTTTATTGTACAGCTGTCCAATTAGTGGCTCCACTGATTTCCGTTTCTCTGTGAGATTGTTGGGGAGTGTTCTCCGAAGCCCATCTCCCGCTAATGGCTCAGTCCTCCTGAGAGCCCTCAACATGATCTGCTCGGTGCCCGCGGGACATCTTAATCAGACAGGAAATCAGCGTCTCAGCCAGACAGGATCGCACAAGACTTTAGCACGGCCTGCATCATTTGTCTTTTCATTTTACCAGCAACTCAGACTTAGTATTTATTTTTTAAAGGAATGTTACATGTACATGTGTTCATGTTATATAGCTCACCAGCTGAGGTGTTTGGTGTCCGTGAAGTTTTGGACTGGAGCCCTGAGTAGCTAACAAGTAGTGGGAACCTGTCCCCCACCATTTAGCATCATGCCACCCAGGCCTAAGTTCCGTTCCATACATCCTAAACTTTCATAAAGGGACGTTTTCCAAACCCCCTACATGCGGTTTGCCATTTTGCTCTGGCATAGCTCTCTCATTGGCTGTAGTCTGAATCACTTGAGTGGCTAACTCACTGAGCATCTCAGGTTACAGGTCAACACTTTGTCGAAGTATCAGAAGACCTCTGATCCCTCAGAAGCTCAAACGGGCAGACTGACAGACTTGCCCCCCACCCCTCACACCACTAGGCCATCTCCATGGTCACTACTGAACAGGTGTCCGACCTGGATATACCATTGTCATTGTAAAGACTGGTCAGAAAGGGCCAATCGGGGTTTAAATCCTGGAGTGTATGGCTGCCTTAAATCGTCACCCGCCCCCCCGCAATCTGCTTCAAGTTGCCGTGAAAGACAGACCCTCTGTGTTATCCTTGTCTTTAGCCGGCTTTCCTCCAACTAGAAGTAGCTCAACATGACTCTACCTACCTTTTTGTTTTTTTCGTTAGGCAAACCTAGTACCAATTTTTGGTAAGCAGCTCTGAGGGTCCGAACGAGCTGAGGCGATTCCGAAAGGTCACTATGATGACCAACTACACTGAGGAGCTACTGGATCTGCAGTGGGAAGTTCATGGATCGTGCCGTACGGTGGAAAAGCGCCATGTTTACACCTTTACTAGACCACTGAAGTTGTGCCGTCGTTCTGTGGTCACCCTTGTGCCCAGCAGGTTGTAGGAACTCTGGCTCTACGTTGGTATTCCCTATGGGGGGGATCCTTTGAGTTGCGAGGTCAGTCAAAATACAGATTGCACAACACCTGCTGTGCCCTGAATTGAGAATGGATGGGTTAGGGTGTTGGTTTATTTCGGAGTTCTCGGTTTCGTGTCCAGTGCAAGTGTTCCAAATTACTTATAGATGGGACTTTATACCCCTAGGATCCCTTTGTACAGTTCCCAGAGGCCCAAATCCGGTCAGTGACACATCAGTGTCATATAGCGCGTGTTCTGTCCCAGGAAGGCCCTGGGGTTGGGGATGTAAAGGTCATTTGGATTGTTGTAAAAGAAGCTTTGGTATCAGTACTGCTTACATGGAAAACCGACTTATCCCAAACCCAATCCTAACCCTGGTTTACTGTTAGCATGGTTGTAGCGATGTTCATGTTTGGCCTCGAAGGAGCATTAGGTGGAAAATCTACAGGCAAGACGAACCGTGTCGGGTTTGTAACCATTCCGGCCACCACGAAAATTCCTTTTATTTTCATCATAGAGAATTCCAACTTGGATCTGGAGTTTCTAGCATGACCACCGTCTACAGAACGAGGCACACCTTCAAAGATCTCTTGTCGGTAGACTTCAATTGCTTGTCCCCTACAAGCATTACGGAGAACTGTTGAGCGCTCCATTGCTACATGCCACAATTCCAAATAAATGACAACACTCATTCACAGCTCGTTGGGCTACAGTCACCGTTACACTTCGGGTTGGGTTTTGGCAGCAGCGTGTGGGTGGTTAAAGCAAGCTGCATTGGCGTATCCTCGCAGTTGGCATCCCGTTCCTCTGTTTGTCCCGTCCAGCCCGCGCTTGCCAGTTCATCAGGCCGCGTCGCTTTTCATTTCCTCCTCTCTTTCGCCTCCCAAAGGGGGGGAGGATGCAGGCAGAATCTGCTGCCAACAAAGCAGTGCTTTTCATAGCGCTTGAGGAACGATTATGAGGGGGGGAGATTTAAATCGATTGCATTAACAGATTAAAAAGATCTCATGTGTTTGTGTTAATGGGTTTGGAGCTGCTCAAGTAGAGAGTGACAGATTGCTGTCCTTCTAAACACAGTGGGCTGTGTGCCATCTCTGTATCAAGGTCCATCAGTTATACAGTGAATAGCCTTGTATCGGCTGACTTCCTCGTCTTGTCTGCTTGTGAAGGTGCCTCAGGAGCTTTGTGGGGCATGCAGGTGATTTGGTATAGTGATGGAGATCCTGATCTCGTCTGAAGGATTGGGATAGGACCCAGAAAGGCATAAGGTGGTGGTAACTCCAGGCTCCTGCAGATGGCGCAGCATGAGGATGATGGGGCTACTATAAATACCTGCGGGTGTGAGTGACGGGATCCATAGATTGGGAAGAGGTGGTACAGTGCAGTACAGTCTTGTTCCATGTGTGGAAAATGGCTCCAGAGCGGATGATAATGATTGGCTAAAAGGAGTGACTGCATTTGGACGTGCCAAAGACCATAGTGTGAAGGAAGTAGCTGAATCTGAAGGTGTATGGAAGCAGCGTACGGTCATACGGGTCTACCAGCAGTGGCTAAAATCCCAGTCTACAGGGAATTCTCCTCGGAATTGTGCCAGGGAAGGCTTCTACCAAATCTGGCCCAACTGACCAATTCTTTGATGTAAGAGTGTCTGAACATTGATGTGGCTACATCCAGAAACTTGTGCAGTCCATGCCAAATCCAGTCACAGCTGTTATTGGTGCTGGTGGAGGGATTACCTGCCATTAGGTACGTCACCGTAGTAGTTGCACCCAGAAGGAAACAACCGACAGGAATGAAACTTGGTGGGTAGGTTTGACATCAGGAGACATGCAAAGTTTTACACTCTGCAGCGCATGTGACATAGGCAAAGACGGGCCTTATCTCTGTATCTGACTGACCCACCAACCACGATTGAGGGCATCCAGCGAGCAGTGATGTCCTCCATGAGTCGTCCTGTTAGTGCAGCACCATTGGCAGACGGCTGCACCACGCAGGACTACATGCACACAGACCGTTACAACGACTGTCCTTAACACCACGTCACCGTCACCAAAGACTGCAATGGTGTCGTGGTGCCAGACTGTCATGGAGTGACTCAGAATGGCAGCGGGTCATCTTCAGTGACGAGTCCCGCTTTTGTCTTGGTGGAGACGACCATCGAATCCGTGTGTGGAGGCACCGTGGTCAGCGCCAAGATGAACGGTTTGTTGATGAGATGAATGGGAAGCCCTGGTGTCACTCCACCTCCACCCCCACCGCACCGTCTGCAGGAACTGTGTGAGGATATTCAAGCTGTATGGGATGGATTCTCACAGGACACCATTTGGTCAGGACATCTAGTACATATTGATCAGGACATCTAGTACCCTGTGATACTGTACTGTTACAGCAGGTCACGAGTGCCGGTGTCTTAATAAAGCAGATCCTGCAAGCCTTTCTGCTTCCCATCCTTCTTTCCTTAATGCCTCCTTAATCTGGCCTGACTGCTGTACCGAGGGGATTCGCTCTTCAAAAAGTGCCTGCTTCCCTTGTGAGGCGCCTGCTTGAACTCCCTTCGAGCAGTCGAGGGGACGAATTCCGATCAGGTGGAGGAGGATTTAGTGAGGGATGCTCACCAGAAGCATGATAATTAAAAGAATAGGACATCCTGCGGATTTATTTCAGGGGAAGGAATTACTGCGGCGGGAGCCGAAGCACCTGCGGATTTTAATGCATAAGAGATCACTGCGTTCTCTTGGCCTGTTGCGCTCCGCTCGGCTGAAGCGGAATCCTTGATGAGTAATAAGTTAGTAATGCTTCCCGTTAACTGCTGAAAAGCCTACTTACCCTCTCCTTCCTGTAAGATCGATAGTGAGAACGGGAATACCGTAAAGCAGAACACTTCAGCTTCTCTGGTGACTGTTAAGGTTCGGCCATAAGCATTGGGAAGCGTGTTTATTCTCCCTGTGCCTGTCTGGTCGTTTTCCCCTCTCTGCCTTTTCGATATCTGTGTTATATCCTAACTGTGTTCTGTTGGTACTTTTCCTCTCTGAAGAAATTCCGGGAGGATCTATTTTTGCTCTGCAGTCTAAACCAGCTTTTCCAAACTGGCCAAAGCCAAAGCTTTACACTGTCAAGCTCAACACTGTGTGGCGGATGTAAATGAGAGATAATGAGAGCACGAGAAAGTTGTTTTATGTTGAGCAGAATTCCTGGCGAATTAGAAGATAGCAGAACAGCGTGGGGAGTCCGTGACTGCCGAGGTTTGGGCTTCTCAAGGCTATTTAACGTGATCACCTCGCCATCATCCGGTGTGGTTTAGTTTGTAAGGAAAGTCAAACTTTCATTCTGCAGGTCACAATTCCCACCATTGATTTACAGAAAATGCCATAGTTTTCCGACAAACACCATAATAGTCCAGTCAACTCCTTAGTTCTCTAGTAAGCACCACGGTTTTCCGATAAACACCAGTGTTCATTAACCGCTTATTTTCACTGTCATTGTCCAACCGGATTTCCCACCAGATTCCAGTGTTCAACTGTCGTCCTCCAACAAGCTACTTCTNCAACTCCTTAGTTCTCTAGTAAGCACCACGGTTTTCCGATAAACACCAGTGTTCATTAACCGCTTATTTTCACTGTCATTGTCCAACCGGATTTCCCACCAGATTCCAGTGTTCAACTGTCGTCCTCCAACAAGCTACTTCTATTCTTCATCACAAATTGCCACCATCGCTTTACAGCAAATTCCGAAGTTCAACAAACGCCATAATTTTCCAGCAAACACTGAAATTTTTCAGCAGAGGGCGTCGTTTTCTAATAAACACAACCGGTATTAAATGAACGCCGTAATTTTTCAGCACTCACAAAATGTCCTGCCAGATTTCACTAATTGATCTTTAATAAACACCGTTATTCTCCACTGTTCACCGTTATTCTCCACTGTTCACCGTTATTCTCCACTGTACACCGTTATTCTCCACTGTACACCGTTATTCTCCACTGTACACCGTTATTCTCCACCGTACCCCGTTATTCTCCACCGTACCCCGTTATTCTCCACTGTACCCCGTTATTCTCCACTGTTCACCGCTATTCTCCACTGTACCCCGTTATTCTCCACTGTTCACCGCTATTCTCCACTGT
>JAVGWN010001920.1:0-11714 GCA_034552555.1 Semaprochilodus insignis | reverse complement strand
CACACTCATCATCCAGTCATTCACCATCCACACACTCACCACTCACACGTGCATCATCCAGTCATTCACCATCTACACACTCACCGCTCACATGTACTTTGTCCAGTCATTCACCATCCACGCACTCACTGCTCACACGTACATCATCCAGTCATTCACCATCCACACACTCACCACCCACACATTCATCACCCAGTCACTCACCATCCACACAGTCACCGCTCACACGTACATCATCCAGTTATTCACCATCCACACACTCACCGCTCACACGTACATCGTCCAGTCATTCACCATCCACACACTCACCGCTCACACGTACATCGTCCAGTCACTCACCATCCACACACTCATCATCCCGTCATTCACCATCCACACACTCACCGCTCACACGTACATCATCCAGTCATTCACCATCCACACACTCATCATCCCGTCATTCACTATCCACACACTCACCGCTTCGTTATCCACTGATACATCATCCACATATCCATCATCCAAATATTCACTATCTGCATATGCATCATCCACACTAATCATCCACACATTCATCATCCACACATTCACTATCCACTGATATATCATCCACACATTCATGATCCACACATTCAACATTCACACGTTCACTATTCACATGCTCACCACCCATATGTGCGAAATCCACACCATCCAAATATTCAATATCCACAGATTCATCATCCACATCTGTAATCCATACATTCACTGTCCATACGTTCACCATCCACACCTTCACCAACCACACATACATCATCCAATAATTCACACATTCTACACATTCACTATCCACATCTGCCATCCACACATTCACAGAGACATTTTCACCAATGACATGTCCACCCGTGTACTATCCACACACGCACTATCCACACGTTCACTATTCACCCGTTCACCATTCACACATGCGCTATGCACCCGTTCACTGTTCAACATTGATGCATGTAGGTGAACCTTCAATAGAAACCCACTTTAGTAAAAGTATAAAAGTATCAGGTCCAAGAAACTACTTAAGTACTGATGAACTTCTAGAGCTGCAGTGGAGCTTCTTATAAGCTAGTGCTAAAGCCCCAAATAATTTAAGGTTCCATAGACTGTAAGACTGTACATCATAGCAGAATGAGGAGCGCTCAGTACATAGAACTGACCTACACAAAACGAGCTGGAGAACAGGAACTTCAGCTCCCACAGCTTTAACAGGATCCCGGAACAACTTTAATCCTGCAGTCTGCACATTTCACTCCGGACAGTTTCCCAAACTCTTGGACAAACTCTCCGCTCAGCATTTGACCCTGAAGAGACTGAAGAGAGGAGCAGCTCCGCCTGTATTAGCATCACCACCCCAACAGCAGCCTGTAAGTAGCAGCCATGCTGTGTGATTGTATCCGTGTTTGCCGGTTGAAGCAACTTTAATCTGCTGTGTGTTGATGTCCAGATGGAAAGCCAGTAGCTAGTACAGGGAACGTTAGCTACTAGCATTAGCTCCAAGTAACTAGCATAGCTAACTAAATAGTATGAGGGCGGAGCTTATTTACACAGAGGCTCATTTTATTTAGTCTATTTCCACGTTGCCTCTGTGTGACCATCGGGGGTGGGTCTCACTGTAAACCAGCCAATCAGAGCAGAGCTCATCTAATTATTCATGAGG
This sequence comes from Semaprochilodus insignis, assembly GCA_034552555.1. Classification (NCBI taxonomy): domain Eukaryota; kingdom Metazoa; phylum Chordata; class Actinopteri; order Characiformes; family Prochilodontidae; genus Semaprochilodus; species Semaprochilodus insignis. The sequence continues at coordinate 10,048 of JAVGWN010001920.1, read as the reverse complement.
TCATGAATTAGGGGAAACGGCTTGTTTCATTCTAGAACCAGATCATAGGGTGGAAATGAATGTGTAAATCTGGGGGAACACAGTCACATACCTTCAGTCATCCACCATCCACACACTCACCGCTCACACGTACATCATCCAGTCATTCACCATCCACACACTCCCCGCTCACACGTACATCATCCAGTCACTCACCATCCACACACTCACCATCCCGTCATTCACCATCCACACACTCACCGCTCACACATACATCATCCAGTCATTCACTATCCACACACTCATCATCCAGTCACTCACCACCCACACACTCACCGCTCACACGTACATCATCCAGTCATTCACTATCCACACACTCACCGCTCACACACTCATCATCCAATCACTCACCACCCACACACTCATCGCTCACACGTACATCATCCAGTCATTCACTATCCACACACTCACCGCTTCGCTATCCACTGATACATCATCCACACATCCATCATCCAAATATTCACTATCTGCATATGGATCATCCACACATTCATCATCCACACAGTCATCATCCACACGAAATGAATGTGTATATCTGGGGGAACACAGTCACATACCTGCTGTGTAGAACATCAGAGAAAAGTTTAAACACTGATTAAATGAGTTCTATGTGTTAGTTACTACCCACCTCTGGCCAGGTAAGTCTGACATGTTTCAGAACAGGTGTTAAAAGCCCACGGTGTGGAGAGAAGGGGCTGACCTCAGGCAGTGAGCGTCACTTCCGGCCGGCAGGATAAGCTGGCCAGTCTCAGAATAACAGCGTCAATGTCAGTATCTGAGTTGTGGAGGCCACTTGGCAACCTCAGTGTAAACGTTTGAGCTTTTTGGAAACCCCCTCAGTCCCCTCAGGTATTCTGGGAATTCCTCAGAGGCACATTGTAGATCATTTCAGCCACTATATGTGCAATTTCTCACAGTCCACTGCAGGTGAGCCAGCACCAGATCACACCTGCAGCGGAGGAAACCTGTTTTAGTCTAATACGTCTCAATGATTTCTGGAAACTGGAAGAAGTGTCAGGAAGAATTTGTGGTATTCGATTCTGTGAAGTGAGTTTGTCAGTGTTTGACAGCTTCAGGAGGCGTCTCCACAAATACTGGCTCGACCTGATACTCAACAATGCACCCCCCCCCCCCACCCCGTAAGACTATTTCAGCCTCTTTATTAAGTCTCTGACTCCTCCCACCCAAACCTGACTCAACCTGCCTTATATTAGCTGTTCTTCACCTTCAGGACGGTGCTTCAGTCTTAATGATGGGAGGACTTCTACCTGCCCAAAAACACCTTTCTTTCACCTGTCCTTTGTTCCCCCATTTATAATTTATTACATTCAAATTAGAGTGTACAACCAGGTGTGCTGCACACAGAGGGATTTGTCTCCTGCATTTAACCCCTCCGTCCAGTTAAACACCCCCCACCCAACACACACCCACACCCACACATACACACACACACACACACACACACATACAGGGAGGTGGGTTTAACGTTATGGCTGATGGGTGTACAGTGAGTGTAGGTACAGGGAGGTGGGTTTAACGTTACGGCTGATGGGTGTACAGTGAGTGTAGGTACAGGGAGGTGGGTTTAACGTTATGGCTGATGGGTGTACAGTGAGTGTAGATACAGGGAGGTGGGTTTAACGTTATAGCTGATGGGTGTACAGTGAGTGTAGATACAGGGAGGTGGGTTTAACGTTACAGCTGATGGGTGTACAGTGAGTGTAGGTACAGGGAGGTGGGTTTAACGTTATAGCTGATGGGTGTACAGTGAGTGTAGATACAGGGAGGTGGGTTTAATGGCATGGCTGATTGGTATTTGTATTTGGTTATCTCCTAAAAGAAACAATGTTCCAGATTTCTGTATATCCCTATACACCTTTACCTGAACAGCCCACCAGTTCCAGTTATGGGTAATCTAGACTTCACTCAGGGTGATCACCTGGTTCACCCCCTGCTCTGCCTGCTTTAGGAATGACTGTGTGGTGATTTCAGTGATGATGATAAACTGGGGACTTATTAGGAGTGTCGATGTTAACAGGGTCTGTTACTGTGTGTAGTGCTGTACTGCAGCAGCTTCTCCTTCCTCTCCTATGTGTGTCTGTGTGTGTAGGAAACAGGGTTAATGTTTCCGCTGTGTGTACACACCCCTGATATTCCACCCCTACTGAGGTCGAGTCCATTTGCACTAAAGCAAAGTCCACCTGGGGCTGTTTCCACCCGTACTGGGGCTGTTTCCACCCGTACTGGGGCTTTTTCCACCCGTTTTGAGGTTGATTTCATCCGTACTAATTGAAGCTTATTCCACCCATATTGAGGCCGATTCCACCCGTATTGAGGCCGATTGCACCCGTATTGAGGCCGATTCCACCCGTATTGAGGCTGATTCCACCCGTATTGAGGTCTCTGGCGTCACTAACGCTGCACGGTGGAGGCGGGAAGCGCGCGCGCGAGCCGCTTCTGGAAAGTTCGTCAGTCTCCACAGCGCGTTTAGGTCGGTAAGTGTCCGGTTTATTTGACGTAAGTTACCGAGAGATTTTTTTCGGTTGTTTAGGATTAGGGGTTAAGGTTAGGTTATTTACTGAAACCTGATCTTATAACCGAGGGGTATTTAAACCCTTCGTGTGACAGAAGTTATCCGTTATCTGCTGTGGTAAGCTAGCGAGTCCGCTCTGTTTGACGAGAATTTTTGAAATTTTGATTTCTTTTTTAATCTGTTAAAAAAGGTCTTTTATAATTCGTTTATTTATTATTATGACTAGGCATTAAAGACATTTCTAATGAACTGGCAGGTAACGTTATGGCTAGAATTGCAAGCTAGCGATCTAAACTAACGTTAGCTACATTAGCGCGAGCATAGCTAATGCTAGCAAGCTAACCCATATTAAGGCCGATTCCACCCTTGTTGGGGCCGACTGCACCCATATTGAGGCTGATTCTACCCGTATTGAGGTCTCTGGCGTCACTAACGCAGCACTGTGGAGGCGGGAAGCGCGCGCGGAGAGCCGCTTCTGGAAAGTTCGTCAGTGTCCACAGCGCGTTTAGGTCGGTAAGTGTCCGGTTTATTTGACGTTACCGAGTTATTTACCGAGAGATTTTATTCGGCTATATTTACTGAAACCTGATCTTATGACCGAGGGGTATTTAAACCCTTCATGTGACAGAAACGAAAATGAACTTCGTTTGAGACCGTTAGCTAGTTAGCCGTTAGCCGCTATCTGCTGAGGTAGGGTATATTCTATACGTATGAAATTTGGACAGGCACGTTTTATTTTAAACTTTTATTTTATTTTGCTATTATATAATGAAATTCACATTTATAGAACTGAACATCTGATGTTCACTACTGCATGTCAGTGGCTTAACCACATATCTTCTCTTCTTACAGTTACCTTCCCGTTTTTACCACCAGGATTTTCCAGGTAAGAAGCAGCCTTGTCAAGGGTGTCCCTCTTTCATGGTTGACGGTTGAGTAATAACGATTGGGAAAGAACAATTTTATGACATTTTAAAACGTTTTCTCCTGGAGGCAGAGCTGGTCCTGAGCTCCCTGAGGCTCTCAGCTATATTCTCCCTGAGGCATAAACCATTTACAGCTTCCACACAGTCGCACCAGGCACCCCAGTGCTCCCTCCTTTAATCCATCTGTTGCTCTAAGTCGAACTATACAGAGCAGAATGGGCTATTAACTAAATCAAGCAGTCAATATTTATTCTTCTACTGACAAACAGTACTAGATATGACTGTTATTCATTTTATCAGCTACAACACACAGTATAGATTAGTATTCTCTAAGAGGTGTACTGTACATCTTTATTTCTTAGTATGACCAGCTAAAAATGTTTTCATTTCAATATTTAATCAATAATCAGTGTTAATTGTTGGTAGTTGAAGCTCGTCTGAGACATACTTATCTTATTTTAAATTAATACACTGAGTGCTTTTAGCCCCCTTTCAAACAGACTGTCCACTTGCCCTATACGGGTGGACGCAACCGCTTCCCCAATATCGGTGGAGAAACAGGTGAAAATGTTACAACCGCTTCCCCGATATGGGTGGAGAAACAGGCGAAAATGTTACAGCCGTTTAACCAATATGGGTGGAGAAACAAGTGAAAATGTTACAGCTGCTTCCCCAATACGGGTGGAGAAACAGGCGAAAATGTTACAACCGCTTCCCCGATATGGGTGGAGAAACAGGCAAAAATGTTACAGCCGTTTAACCAATATGGGTGGAGAAACAAGTGAAAATGTTACAGCTGCTTCCCCAATATGGGTGGAGAAACAAGTGAAAATGTTACAGCTGCTTCCCCAATACGGGTGGAGGAACAGGCGAAAATGTTACAGCCGATTAACCAATTCAGGTGGAGAAGCAGGCAACAATATTATAACCGCTTCCCCAATTCAGGTGGAGAAACAGATGAAAATGTTACAGCCGCTTCCCCAATAAGGGTGGAGAAACAGGCGAAAATGTTATAACCGCTTCCCCAATACAGGTGGAGAAACAGGCTAAAATGTTACAACTGCTTCCCCAATACGGGTGGAGAAAGAGGCAAAAATGTTACAGCCGTTTAACCAATACGGGTGGAGAAACAGGCGAAAATGTTACAGCTGCTTCCCCAATACGGGTGGAGAAAGAGGCGAAAATGTTACAGCCATTTAACCAATAAGGGTGGAGAAACAGGCGAAAATGTTACAGCTGCTTCCCCAATACGGGTGGAGAAAGAGGCGAAAATGTTACAGCCATTTAACCAATAAGGGTGGAGAAACAGGCGAAAATGTTACAGCTGCTTCCCCAATACGGGTGGAGAAACAGGTGAAAATGTTATAACTGCTTCCCCAATACAGGTGGAGAAAGAGGCGAAAATGTTACAGCCGTTTAACCAATACGGGTGGAGAAACAGGCAACAATATTATAACCGCTTCCCCAATTCAGGTGGAGAAACGGATGAAAACGTTACAACCACTTAACCAATACGGGTGGAGAAACAGGTGAAAATATTACAGATGCTTCCCCAATACGGGTGGAGAAACAGGCGAAATGTTACAGCTGCTTCCCTAATACAGGTGGAGAAACAGGTGAAAATGTTACAGCTGCTTCCCCAATACGGGTGGATAAACAGGTGAAAATGTTACAACTGCTTCCCCAATAAGGGTGGAGAAACAGGTGAAAATGGTATAACAGCTTCCCCAATACGGCTGGAGAAACAGGCGAAAATGTTTCAGCCGTTTAACCAATACGGGAGGAGAAACAGGTGAAAATGTTACAGCCGCTTCCCCAATACGGGTGGAGAAACAGGCAAAAATGTTACAACTGCTTCCCCAATAAGGGTGGAGAAAGAGGCGAAAATGTTACAGCCATTTAACCAATATGGGTGGAGAAACAGGCGAAAATATTACAGCCGCTTCCCCAATGCGGGTGGAGAAACAGACGAAATGTTACAGCCGCTTCCCCAATATGGGTGGAGAAACAGGTGAAAATGTTATAACTGCTTCCCCAATATGGGTGGAGAAACAGGCAAAAATGTTATAACCGCTTCCCCAATATGGGTGGAGAAACAGGCAAAAATGTTATAACCGCTTCCCCAGTACGGGTGGAGAAACAAGTGAAAATGTTATAACCGCTTCCCCGATACGGGTGGAGAAACAGGCGAAAATGTTATAACTGCTTCCCCAATACGGGTGGAGAAACAGGTGAAACAGGCGAGTCCTAGTGCAGATTCCCAGTCTTCCTGAACCTTGGCGCTGTTCTCTAACTGCAGTGTTGTTTGGTGCTGATTTCTCAGTGAATGCAGCTCCTGAGGACTTGATTCATGAAGGGGAGCTTGAAGGGGGGGCACAGTCACCTCTGGATAAGGCCATGTGAGCTGATTCCTCGAGTTTGTGGTGTTTTATTTCCATATCACATTCCTTGGTTAATTGCATGTGTCCTTTAACCCTTTCCTGGTTAAAGTAATCTAGATGCTTGATTTAAACAGACTCCTCTTCAACTCTGCTGACCTCACAAACAATAAACTTGCTGCCATCTAGTGGAGGAATAAAGTCACTGATTCTGTTATTCTAATACCAAAAAGATTCACTCATTATTACATTATTTTATCAGAACTGTGGTGAGTGGTTAAGGTCTCACCTGTGTTGTACTGTCTGCGCAGTCTGTGATACTCGAGCAGACACAGATAATGTTCCATTTTGCCGAGTATTTTGTCGAACGATGCTCGTCTGCACGGTAAATTTGGCCTTGGAGACGTGTATGTTTACAGTTATTTTAGCTGCTGTACTGAACACGTAGACACGTTCATGCTCCACAGCAGGCATCGATCACTCGGGGTGTTACTTCCTTGTTTAATACTACTTCACTTGTGTTATATTACTGAGTGGCAGTCGTTGTGAAAAGTTTGAAGATATTGAAACTCAGATTCATTTTTTTCCCCCATATTTCCATGTGGTGTATTAATCTGGAGCTCGTTTTTTTGTCCTTTAGATCTGTGGATACCAAGTATGGACTGTGGAACATCCTTGCTCACGTCCTGGGGATGTCAGGAAAAGCCATCAGTGCATGAACCGACATTCAGCCTGACGATAACAAAAACCTCTGTAAGTAACGTTCAGATACACTTTAAAAAAGGATGGTTCTTCTAGGGTTCTGTAGTAAAAGCAATGGTTCTGTTTAGAACCCTAGGTTCTTTATTGAACCATTTGCATGCTTAAATGGTTCTTTGCATGGTGGAATGGTTCTTCAGATTCATGGAGACTATGTGGTTCTATATAGTACCAATAAGGGTTCTTCTTTATCGTATACAAGCTTAACATGGCAACAACAGCAGAACCCTTTTGTATATATAGAACCATACTCAACACTTCCTCTATCAATCTGAAGAACCATTCCACCATGCAAAGAACCATTTAGAACCCTGTATGTAGAAGTTTGGGTATTCCTGGTCAGATTTCATGTGTGTGTGTTGATGTTCTAGGTGTAAATAAGCCTCCTGTACAGAGACACACTACAATAATACAGTGTTATTGTTTATTTGTTATTAATTATTATTATTGTTGATTAATTGAACACAAAATGAAAGGACGTGTGACCTGTGCAGACGTTTTAATATTTTTGTATAGTTTAATATATTCTTTTATATAGTTTTATTTTTTCTCCAATATGTTAAATCTGGCAACTCAGTATAACTACTACTACTGTATTATTATAACTACTAAACTACTATATAAAAATTCTAATAAGTTATTTACATCTATAAAAACTGTGAAAACATTTATACAATTAAAAAAATATGATTTTATATTCAAACATTTTCATAATGTACACAAAATGTATATTTTCACAACATTTGACATTAATATTGAATATAAAGGAGAAAACTAAAGGCAAATGTAAAAGCTGGAATCATATGTTCCACATATTAATTAATAAACACGTCAGAGGGAATTGTGTTTTTTGTTTCTGCTCTTGTTGGTGATGCTGGCGGGTCTTCAGCTGTACACTGAGAGCCATGTCAGGGCTGTTATATATGTTATGTTGTGTATATATGTTCTCACGGAATGAATAGAAAATAAGATGCAGTGCTGCAGCAGATAAAATGGTAAAGTCAGCTTTATGCCCTCTGAGTCCACAAGTGGGCGATCAGTGTGCATGTCAAGCAAATGATGTGAATCTTCTTCAGTTGGTGGTTCTCGATGTTCTGTCTGTATGTCTGTCTGGCTGTCTGTCTGTCTATCATTAGCCAAGAGGTTTTGTCCTTTGCATGAAAATGAACATTTTTGGCCTCCATGTCTTGTTCCTGGAGGAGATGGTACAGGGAAGACGTTTCCCACTGTTGGTAGGCCTTTTATGATGTACAGCGGCATGCCTAAAACGATTGGTTATTCTCACAGTAAGCAAAAAGTTCTCCTGCCTCTTGGTGTACAGATGGAGCTGTGTGTTAGGACAGTATCAACACACTGGTACAGCAGAGTTCTGTCTGAGGTGTCCGCTCCCCACATGTTTTTGGCTTAAGAACCAGGGACCTTTCTCGTTCCTCCTCACACTACTTCCTGCTTTGCCTCCCTCTCCTCTTTGTATACGCTGCGGACCCCTGCACCAACAGCCACCTCCCTTGTGTTTCTCCACATGCCCAAGTCCATCTCAAAGCTTTTTGGAGATCTGTTGGTCAGTGTTTTTTCCAGGTGGCAGGTACCCCGATTCATAGTGCTTTCTTTCCATGTTCCAGTGGAAGGGTGTAAAAATGATCAGAGACTTCAGTTAATCAACATACTTTGAATTAAACTCGGATTACTTTGAGGACGACCTTCAGTTACAATGTACCCACCATTATCAACAAAGGCGGGATTGAAAAGAGTAAATTAAAGGCAAAAAGTTTAAAAATATTAAGACAAATAATGACAGATGACGGTAACCTGTTTAAACTACTAGGTAAATAAATTATAAAAAAGTTAGTAAATTATTATAATAGCAGTAGTAGCTAAAAGAAAACCTAGAAAACAATGCTTTAACTATAATAGTTATTATAAACTAATTAAAGTAAAATACATTGCTCAAAAAAATTTAAGGAAGACTTTGAAAACACATCAGATCTCAATGGGAAAAAAATCCTGCAGAATATCTTTTCTCATGTGGACTGGGTAATGTGTTAGGAACGAAAGGATGCCACATCGTTTGATGGAAATGAAAATGATCACCCTACAGAGGGTTGAATTCAAAGACACCCTGAAAATCAAAGTGAGAAAATGATGCAGCAGGCGAGTCCACTTAACCAACATTCCACTGCAGCGACTCAAAATGGTACTCAGTAGTTTGTATGGCCTCCACGTGCTTGTATGCATGCCTGACAACGTCAGGGCATGCTCCTAATGAGACGACGGGTGGTGTCCTGGGGGATCTCCTCCCAGATCTGCACCAGGGCATCACTGAGCTCCTGGACAGTCTGAAGTGCAACCTGGCGGTGTTGGATGGACCGAAACATAATGTCCCAGAGGTGTGCTATTGGATTTAGGTCAGACGAGCCGGTGGGCCAGTCAATGGTCTCAATTCCTTCATCCTCCAAGAACTGCCTGCATACTCTCGCCACATGAGGTCAGGCATTGTCGTGCACCAGGAGGAACCCAGGACCCACTGCACCAGCGTAGGGTCTGACAACGGGTCCAAGGATCTCATCCCGATGCCTAATAGCAGTCAGGGTGCCGTTGTCTAGCCTGTAGAGGTCTGTGCGTCCTTCCAGGGATATGCCTCCCCAGACCATCACTGACCCACCACCAAACCGGTCATACTGAATGATGTTGCAGGCGGCATAACGTTCTCCACAGCGTCTCCAGACCCTGTCACGTCTGTCTCATGTGCTCAGGTAAAACCTGCTCTCATCTGTGAAAAGCACAGGGCGCCAGTGGCGGATCTGCCAATTCCGGTGTTTTATGGCAAATGCCAATCAAGCTCTATGGTGCTGGCCAGTGAGCACAGGGCCCACTACAGGACGTCGGGCCCTCAGGGCACCCTCATGAAGCCTGTTTCTGATTGTTTGGACAGACACATTCACAGCAGTGGCCTGCTGGAGCTCATTTTGTAGGGCTCTGGGAATGCTCATCCTGTTCCTCCTTGCACAAAGGAGCAGATACCGGTCCTGCTGAGGGGTTAAGGAGCAGATACCGGTCCTGCTGAGGGGTTAAGGAGCAGATACCGGTCCTGCTGAGGGGTTAAGGACCTTCTACGGCCTTGTCCAGCTCTCCTAGAGTAACTCCCTGTCTCCTGGAATCTCCACCGTACTCTTAAGACTGTGCTGGGAGACACAGCAAACCTTCTGGCGATGGCACGTATTGATGTGCCATCCTTCAGGAGTTGGACTACCTGTGCAACCTCTGTAGTGTCCAGGTACCGCACCATGGTACTAGTAGTGATGCTGACCCAAACTAGTGAAAAATCAGTCGGAAAAGATGAGGAGGGACAAAATGTCAATGGCGTCAACCTTTTAAACCATTCCTGTTTTGGGGGGCGTCTCATTGTTGCTCCT
>JAVGWN010001917.1:0-11717 GCA_034552555.1 Semaprochilodus insignis | reverse complement strand
GTGCGATTGTTAAAACGTAACAGAAACTGTCTTGAAGCCTGAATTAATTTGGCTTAACAAGCAAATAAACGGTACTTTGTTTTATGTTTGTGCTCTATCGTGCCGGACAGTAGTGCCTGTGCTTGCATGGTTTTAATACAGTGTTTTTCCCCATAGGAAACAAATGGTGGTTTAGTGCAAAAATTAAAATCTATAGCCCAGACTATATATAAAAATATGAAAACAACAACATGGGACCAAAAAAAACAAACAAACATGAACATACTGAAGCATTTGGTTGGTGTCCCATAACCTTGCTTGATTGTTGAGTCTAGCATGTCCAAATTGAACAAACGGGCTGATAAATTTAGACTGATATGGGCAATATTTATTGAGCTACACCTACAGAAGTACTGTCTCTCAGTATGCCTTTGAGCCGCCATGTTTGCTAACCCAACATGCAAGTTGTCTCGGCATTGAGTTGTAGAGGTTCCTAATGGTGTCCTGTGATCTAGCAGGACATCCACAGTTCCAGCAGATTGTGTGGTAAGGGTGAAGGTCTTCTGCATGTGTGACGCATGACAACAAACTCTTTGTCTTTGTGCTGTCTCACAATGTCATACCCAAGTTTCATTCCTGTCGGTTGATTCCTTCTGGGTGCAACTATTCTTTTGATAATGAGTGCGTATACATTATTACATATATTTGAAGGTATACGTATATACACTCATAATAGCAACCGCCTGGGATACCATAGGAGTGGCCTAACATCATGCAAACACCTAGGATACTATAGCAACGACCTACTTCCACTGTAAGGCCAATTTATAGTCCAGGTCACAAGTGTTGCTTGACAAAAAGCTAGCCAGGCAATGGGCAGTGTTTCCGTATTCATTTCTTAGATTTGATTTCTGTAAATGAGCTTTTAGAGGCATTAACCTTATCAGATATCTGGCTCCTGTCACCACCACTGTTTCTCTTTTTTAAGTGGGGATTTTATATCAAACCAGAATGAAGCGTTTCTCATCAAACAGGAGCAAAAGTCGTAGCCCAAACTTGTCTTGTTGACTACATTTGGGAAAACTGTGTAAATCTGGCTAAAGAAAGAATAAGTTATACATAAAAATGATAAATATAGTTTAGAGGCATGTACTAAATCATCAAGATGGCATGATCTAGTCTAACTTCCACTCACGTAAGAATACTAGGAATGAAAGAACTGATAAATGGCTTGGGCAGGGTGCTGGATCAGACAGTAGGTTATCGGAGCGCCAGCAGAGGGGCATGCCTTTGATCCTTCTCTCTCATGAGTGTAAGGAGGTCATGAATGCTTCTCCAACATCTCCTCCTGGGCTCCTCCTGGGCTTGATGGCCTATGCATATTTCTAGTATTGATCAGACGCTATTCTGGACCAACAGTGAGTAGACTACGGCATGCGGGTGCGCGATGGGCAGTGATTTAGGATCAGAAGCAGCTTTCTTGACATTAGAATGAGTGTTAACATAGCGTCTGTCTTGTTAGAGATGGATTGTGTTTTCTGTGTTGACTTCCAGAGGATGACCTGGAGCTTTCACTACATTCATCATTCAGCAGGGTGCTTTGATAACCATAGTAATCTGTGAAATGCAGGAACAGGTGTGCAGCTCTTCTCTATGTAGGACCTGAGCTTTAGGAGGGTCCAGTTACTGGCACAATTGGTGGAATGTGTTGAAGTCATTGGTTATAGTGGTTATGGAGCCAGGAGTCACAATATCAACAAAAGCAAGTCCAGCTTACTATCCAAAATGATGATAAACCTGTTTGAGTTTATATGTAATGTTGATAACCAGTGTTGGTAAAACCGGTAAATCCCCCAAAGTGTTGGAGCTTTGGGTAGCATTGTTCCCTGTAGGTATGTTTCTGTTGTGAATTTAAAGGTGACCTATGCTTATTTTCAATGTTCATAACTTTATTTTGGGGGTCTACTAGAATAGATCGCATGCTTCAACTTTCCAAAGCACAATGTTTTCTCATGCTGTACATCCGTATCCCTGTGTCCCAGTGAGCCTAGTGTGCTCCTACGGGTCAGCTTGCTTACTCTGTTCTGAGTGATGAAGCGCCAGAGCAGAATCCTGCAATAAGTTCCGCCCCCACACCGCTGTGGCTGTTCTTACAATGGCATCAGTTTGAGTTCAGTCTTGAAAGTCAGGTACAACACTTTGGTAGATCCACCATCAAAAGCTAAACTTGTTTCAGAGTGGTTAGTTTTTACTGTTTTAGCTCTCTGTGCACTGTGTAAGGGTGCACCAAGCTTGGTGGTAGGTGGGATTGTGTTACAAGATGACATCACCTTATAACAGAGAAAAGGGCTGGAATTCCAGGCAGCTGAAAAAAGTGGTTTCTGTGGGAGAGGGTTTCTCCTTCCGGTGTGTACATACATGGCTATATAACCCATATATGCAGAATGTTTACTTGAACAAAAAGCTGCATAACACAATAAAGGAAAGCAACAACGGAAACTTACAACGGGGTCTCCTTTAACCTTTCAAAGTTATGGCAAAACAGGATCTCGGGCATCAGTCATAACTATTTCAATTAGTTTTAGAGGCATTAAACAGTTTAGACACCTGGTTCATTTCATTACTGTGAAACTAATGGTGGAATTCCCCGTAAAAGATGTGTTAATGAAATGATTCTGGGCTCAGGTTTACCACAACTCTCCCCTAGTTGGCTCATTGGCTGAACAGGTCGTTTACAAGACCTGTCAAATGGTTGGGTGAAACCGATGGAGTTCGTAGCCATTTGGCTCTAATAATTTATGTGTACATGCTTGTGATGTGTTTTTAAGGTAGACGTAAATAACAAAGTTGATTTAGTTCCAAAATAAGTAGTATCATACAACCTGCGAGGTGTGGGCATGTTTGGATTTCCCCAAAGCCTGGAGAAGCATGGACAAAAAAAAGCAGTCCTGGTGTCCCCTTATGAAACTGCATGAGGGAATTCCAAAGCTGCACTACTTTTGAAGAATCTAAATCTGACCTATTAATATTTAACTGTGTGTTTTTGTATAATTCTGGCTGTTGATATAAAAAAAGCACCTTTCTTTCATGAGTTGGTGTGCCCAAACTTTTGACTGTAGATCAGTTCAACTGCCCACACTTTGTTCTTTCAGAGAAAAACACTTGAGGTGTGATTTACTATGGATACACATTTATTTCTATGTTTGTTCATCGGTTGTTTATTTGAACTGAGTGGGACGGTGTTCACGTAGCGCAGATTGACTCGAGGCTGATGTTTGGTGGCCTGATATAAATGTAGCTTGATGATACCCACATGGTGAATCCTAATTAGCCAGCATCTCCACAGGACAGATGCTGTAATGATCCAGGAGTGCGAAGTGGCAAATGCAAATGTTGCTGCTGTATGAACGGCTGCCCGGGGCTGTCGCACTGTGGCTGGTTAACTGCCTCGCTATTTAAAAACTCCAGGCAGCTCCAAGAGGAGCGGCTTCAGCTTTGAAAGATGGACGCAGGCTGGTCGCACGGAGAAGTAGAGTGGTGGTTTGTTTAAAGGCCTGGTGCTGCTATGAAGCATGGGATTGCTTAAGGAGGTGGAGGTCTAAGCTGTGATGGACTGGCACTGGAAAGTACAGAGAGTCGTAGGTGGCTTTTCTGCTGTGGAGATTGGTTTGCAAAATGAAGATGCCATCTCATTTGTAAGCAAATCTCCGAGGTGGTTAGAGCGTTAGCTGGGGGCTTCTCCTTCACACCTGACGAGCCCACTTGTCTACTTCGCTTGGTGGGAGCTTAATGGAATGTTATATTGAGAATCTTATTTTCAGCAAATCTCATCTCCGTGATGAAGCATTTCCAAGCTGGGAGATAGCAGCTGGGAGATGGCTATCAGATGAGATGACTCTTAAAATATTTCTTAAGAGAACTTATTTTCCACATCAATCTTCCTGATAAGAATCATCTGCTTGCTGGGTGGTATTTTCCATCGTGCAGAGAGAGGGGTCTGGCTGTGCGGACTCTGTGTGGAGTTTTCTCAGTAACTGCCGCCAGATATCTCCGAGAATTAGTAAGAGTTTCCGACGTTCCACAAGACAAATGTGGGGGCAGGGCTTGCGAGCCTTTCTTTTAACAATAGAGGCCCATATGCAGAGAAATGAAGACGAATGTCGCTAAATTTAGAAGGTTTATAATATCGCCTTTCAGTTTTAGAGACTAAGAAGCTCGACAGTTTAAGCTTACCACTTGTATTATTTAAGATTTACAGCTCTGTTATGCCTGATCCTTTTCAGTCCTGCTCCTGCTAAGACGTAGCATTGCAACATTTAATACCCTTCCTGGTCCGACTCATGTTATTAAACTCAGAAGGGGCTTTATAATTAGATACTGCGTTGAAGCAGATATGTCCAGTTGCAGAAACATTCAAATGTTGCAATAAAATAACCTTATATACAAATATGAAGATATGGATACAGTGTTATCTAGTATGGAGAAGCATCTATTGTAGTATATTATGATGTAGCTTGTCCCGCAAATCTAGCTCTTATAATGTGGAAAATTAAATATTAGATATGCGGGACAGCGGGCTGGACAGACCAACTTCTGCCCTGGACAACGCGCTTGGCGCACTCTCTCTACAAGGCTCCGAGCACCCTCTACTGTTGCAGCATCTCTCGCTCACATATACAGACAGGTTTCCACAATATGAACTTGAAGGCTTGCAAACATGCACCGCTGGCTAAAACGGAAATCTACATCGTCATAAGTGGAACCCGCTCAGAGAAAAACACCGGAACCAGAAAGCACTAGCAAACAGCAGTGCTAGCGATCTCAACATTTTGAAAAATGATTTTCAGGCCATGCAACTAGCAAGTAAAAGTGAATAAGTCTGGTATTGGACCTGGTATTGGACTTTATACTGCAGATAAATGTGCTATTATTTTAATGTAGGGTAAAAAAAAAAAAAAAAAAAATCATATTCAGGTCTTTTAGATATCGTTTCTTCTATAGCGTCCCCCCAAAGAGCCCTATTTCGGCACCTTTATTTTTCAGGTTGTACATTTCAGTAATGGAATCTGTAGTAGTAACCATTCAGTATGTCCCTTACAGTTGAGCTAAATTCAGTGCATGACTTGCAAAGAAACAGGACCCTGTAGGGGACGGGTGTGAATGTAGAAGCTGTTGTTTGAACTCCTTTGAATAGCTGTGCCCCCGTTCTAATAAAGGTTAATGGCTGGATTGCGTAGGCCAGACGGAGCATGTTGTAGGGTCACTGTAGCGCTAACCTGTGCTCTGTTCACTGTCTGCTACCAGCTTCTGTCTAAAGCAGTGCTGGGTGCTGTTGTCCCTGTATTTATTTATTGCGGTCTGTGCTGTCATTAGCTTGTGCTGGATATGTTATTATCTCTGCCATGTGCAGAAACAACAATTGAATTAAGCCGGCTGCTCTTCAATGGGAATGCGGCTTTGCTTGGCACTGGGTGCCACAAGAAATGGCTCTGTCGTCTCAGTCTTTAATTTTGAGATTATATTGTACAGTGATACACAGAGTGTAAATAATATATCTATAGCCTAATATAGAAGGCTTCAGTAATTTCATTTGCTCATGCAAAAGCCCAAAAACTAGCAAAATACTAATGATTTTTAGCAAATGTGATGTCTTATCCACCCAGCTCCATAACCTGTAATTATTAAAGCTAGGCGTTCAGGTCTGACATGCATGCCCAGACTCAGACTTTATTTTTATTTTGGCAGACATGTATTTTTGCATATATTATAGCTTATACATAGCAATTTTACAGTGACTCTTTCATCTGATTCTAGTCACCAGACAAAAAATTACTCACCTTGTGTGTTTAAGGTGGTAGTAACTTCAGGCTCCTGCAGATGGCTCATGAGGATGATGGTGCTATAAATACCTGTGGGATGTGAATGATGGGATTCATAGATTGAGAAGAGGTGCTACAGTGCAGTGAATGTCTCGTTCCATGTGTGGAAAATGGCTCCAAAGCAGATGTTGAGGATCAATAAAAAGGAGTGACTGCATTTGGGCGTGCCGAATTTCCGGTGTAAGGGTGCGTACAGCATACAGGTCTACCAGCAGTGGTAAAAATCCCAGTCTACAGGAAATTCTCCTTGGAATTGTGCCAGGGAAGGCATCCACCAAATCTGGCCCAACTGCACAATTCTTTGATGTAAGAGTGGCTGAACATTGATGTGGCCTACATCCAGAAACTTGTCCAGTACCATACATGCCAGATTTGTGCTGGTGGAGGTATTACACGCTATTAGATACGTTTTATGTCCGGTGAGCTTATTTGGTGATCATCATCATCATCAGTCATCAATCAATCATCATCCATCATATTTTTGCCATATGGTATGTTTATGGTGGTCCTTTAGAGTTATAGACTGTTAAAAGTCCAGAAGGAGGTTTGTTGACTGAATTGGATCAGTATTTCTCAGTCCTGAAGTCTCTCTGCCCCCTCTTACCTGTTCCAAACACCTGACTCATCAGGCTAATTATCAAGTTATGAGATTATCTAATTTATCTAATTATGAGATGCTTCTCTTCTGGACTGATAAATTAGCTGTGCTTGTAACGGGGTATACTAGAGAAGGCAGGTGTTTTTAGGACAGCAGCTCATATGAAACATATTTTTGAAACTATTTAGCATGTGCTCACCCCTGTTGGTTATCATGCACCTGTTTTAAGGACTCGGTCCTTAAAACTCAGGACACATAAAAGGACTCAGGACCCTGTGCCCCCTGAGGCAGCAGCAGCATCATTAAGCCATTACCCTGGTCTACTTTGTGTGGTAGGTTGAAGGACGAGGGTGAGGACTCGTCTCCTAACCCACGCTTACTCTGCAGGTAGGAGCTGATGAGCCCGGTGGTTTAATGAGGTGAACTCCTGGGACTGGCTGTGTGGGGGAGGTTTTCTAATGACTTATTTAATGGAGTTTACTCTGTGAAAACTAAACGCTCACGTGGGAGCCGTGTTTTTAGTTTCGAGGAAGCCTAGCCAAAAGGTGCTGGTGGTCTGCTTATAGTTGCACACGGCTTTGGCAGCTAGAGTTGAGATCAAAGGCCCATATTCTATTTTTGCCTGTGTTTATAATGTTTATGTGGTTTTATGTACGAAGGCAGCTATAATTACATTTGCATTGCCATTCTCCAGCCTCTCTTAATCCCTTTATACTTGTTACTGTGTCTTTCCATATATGTAAATGACCTCTGACCTCCTTCAGAAAGCTCCATATTCAAAATATATGTAATTTACTGTTAAGTTTGGCCTGAAATATGCTTATCATCGAAAGAATAGTGGCAGAAATAGTTGCACGCTCAGAGAATCAACAGACAAGAATGAAACTTGGTGGGTAGGTTTGACGTTGTGAGACATGCGAATGATTCACGCTCGGCTGTGCATGTCACCACAGGGCTAATTGCTGTACCTAATGCACCAGCCATGATGGCAGACATTCAGGGAGCATTGATGCCCTCCTTGAGTTACCCTGTTAGCATCAGCACCATTGGCAGACAACTGCATGACCCAGGACTACGTGGATGCAGATCGTTACAACGACTGCTCTTAATACAATGCCAAGGTCGCCAAAGACTGCAATGGGACTCCATGTGGGAAGGCACCGTGGTCAGCGCCAAAACGAACGGTTTGTTGTCACGTGTGACACGTCCAGAAGACCTGGTGTCACTCTACCTCCACCCATACCGCACAATCTGCAGGAACTGTGTGAGAATATTCAAGCTGCATGGGATGGATTATCACAGAACACCATTAGGAACCTCTACAACTCCATGCCGAGACATCTGGCATGTTGCATTAGCAAACATGGTGAGCTGACGCCATACTAAGAGACTATTTCTGTATGTGTAGCTCAGTAAATATTACCCATATCAGTCTAAATTTATCATCATTTATTGTTCCTTCTAAATAGCATTGCAATCTGACACTTCCTTCTGGGTGCAGCTGTTCTTTGGACTATGAGTGTATATGGAGATTACTCTTAGGTTTAACCTGAAGCATGTTGGAAAATGAACTTTAGCTGCTCCTTTTAGAAACAGGACAACATTTAATTTTCTTCCTCTCCAGTAGCTCTACTGCACACTACCAGCAGGAGCAACACTGCTGATCACTTCTACATGATTTAACAAAGCGAAACTGCTGTAGGTTGAATGGGCATTAGGTGGTTGAAAGGTGATGGACTAAAAGTTGGTGAAACTGAGTGGATGTGTTGGACGTGTTAAATTATGAAAATTGTGAATATATATTGCGATGTGATTTTTCAAATGTGTCTTTCAATTCCAGAGCTATTGAAGATGGGAAACATGTCAGTGTTTTTATGTAAAGCATGTAGGCTTGGCTTGGCTTGGCTTGCAGTCTGAGGTTTCTCCAGCAAGGAGCGCTATTAACTCACAATGTGCCATGAATCTACACCAGAATGAGTTCACTAATGCAGGTGCTCGGAGTAACGTCTACTGAACTTGGTTTTTTTTTTTTTTTTTTTTTTCCCCTCAATTCCCAGAATTCAATAAGCCTACAAGGACAGTGTTCCCTACTACCCAATTTGCATGAATTTTTTACTTATTCGCTTAACACTAATTTATTAATTTCTGATTGTTTATAAACTGAAGTGCTGTGATTATTGCCATTTCCTGTTTTTCTTATTTGTTTTCACTGTTATTATTATCAGCAGTGTTAATAATTGGTTAACGTATTTGTCATAAAACATATGTTAATTATGTATTTTTTAGATCAATCCGTGACTTTGTTGTGGTATTTTGTGGTTGGAGAAGGGTTGGTCTCCAGAAGTAGGATACATGGAGGGTACATGGTGAGGGGGGTCGTGTTCATTCTTTTGAGATATTCCCCAATCATAATGGAAGAATGCAAAATGAACTTCTTGTATTCTTCTGGCATAAGCATGAGGGGGGGGGCCCTCGTAATGGCTTTTTGACCATATGGTTGGTCAAATGATTCTTTGGGCTTCTTTGTGAATAAAGACACTTACCAGCATCTATAATAAATGCAGTGGTATTAATATATGACTATAAGAATATGACTATATTTAATATATTTTGTGTTTGATTGGGCTGGAATACAATAACTTTACTGTAGAATCCAAAATTAATGCATAAATTATGATAAATTTAGCCTGATATGATCAATATTTATTGAGCTACACATACAGAAGTAGTGTCCCTCAGTATGGCGTCGGACCGCCGTGTTTGCTAACCCAACATGCCGGACACCTCGGCATGGACTTGTAAAGGTACCGCAGTGCCTCCACACATGGATTCATTGGTCGTCTCTACCAAGACAATACCATGCCTTTGTTCGATAAATTCAGGAGCTTTGTGGGTGCATATTGTAGTCACCTCATGACACGTTTGCTGCCATGGCTGCGCTCACACATACATCAGGACCAGAATGTTTCATCAGCTCAGTGTCCATGTATGGAAATGATGCATCAAGCTCTTTTAGTGCCAAAAAGTCAAGAAAAGTCAAAGGCTCCGTGTTGTAGTTGTGCACACCTTTGCCAGCCAGAGGTGAGTTAGGGTTTGTGTACTTATGGTGTTGCACAGCCACGACAGTTTGTTAGTAAGAGATCTGTGGTTCTTATCAGTAGCCTGACATCTTCCAAACACCACATATCACTTCACACAGTGAAAAATGCTCGTAAATTTTGACCTTGGCCTACGGTCCCCCACTGATGTCCCTGGTGTGTCTCTGCTGTGTGTCGTTCCTATTTTGGTCAAGTTTATTTATTACCGTCAGGGAGATGTAGCTGGGAGGCTGCTAACAAGACGCCCTGACCTTTCCCCCAGCATGAGTAAGGCAGGGTGCCGTTCGCTGCCTGCTGGGCCAGTCGCGGCAGCGCTTTTCATGTAACCCTACACAAACAGCCGGAACACCATCCAGTAGAGAGAGCTAAGGATGCACAGCAAATTGGTGGCCAATTTGTTATTCATGCTTAAATGGGAAAACGTCATTATTATAAGACCAATATTGGACTTACAGGAAGTAAGCAAAAGTGCACCCCTTTTTTGTTCCTGATGCATGCACTAATGCATATGTTGTCACTAGGACTATAGTGTGAAATTCAATGCTATTTATGGTACTGATTGCATTACTTCAGTACAGAACAGTGAGAAAGTCGGCATGTGTTGTTCAGTACCTGCGTTTTTCTTGTATGTAATTGTTTCCCTTTCCAATTACCAAAAATGGCCACAATTTGCTTTACATGTTAGCTTTCCTACCTCACTTTATCCTTCCTATGCCACCATGGAAAACCACAGACCATAAAAGCTCCTTAAAACTTCAGTATAAATGTGCAGGGCAAAAGTACTGGGCACCCAATAGGCAGATACTGTATCTGTAAATTAGTTGGTTCTCATAATCACAATAAATATTCTAAATGGACTTTACTTCAACTTGATGCTCATGAATTGGACGGTATGGACTAGAGAGTAAACGGTCCATTTTGAAACATTAACAATTTAAGAATCAAAGATTTCGAATTTATTTTTTGAAGTTTTTTTTTTTTGTTTTACCTGACTCTAGGATCAGATTCTAGCTCAAACTGAACCAACACCTTTATAAGAATAGCCACAGTGGTGTAGGAACGGAACTTGTAGCAGCTCCACAGTATAAGACAAAAAATTGTGCTTTGGGAAAATTGAAGCATGAAAATCTCTTCTAGTAGATCCCAAAAATACAATTATGATCTTTGAAAATTAGCATAATGCAGTCCCATTTTAATAGTAGGCCTGCTTTTGTGCTATGTCGGTTCAATATGCAAGAGTATTAGCTTGCTTGTAGCAATTATATAGCATTATTTGACAGCATTTATTTATTTCGCATTACTTCACAGGTGTGAAGGTGAGTGAAAAACTTAGGTGCAAAGTCCCTTACAGTACTTGGATACAAAAAATATACATAGACAATAAATATATACAATAGGTAGTAGTGATGCTGCAGTGGGAAACGGTCTATGAAACTATATGGTGTGGATGAGGTTTATTTAGAACTTAATAGAATTGAATTTTAAAGAGTTTGCAATCCTCCATGTTTAGTCAAGTTACAGCGAGGCTGTTAATGCTAATATAGTAAGCCCTTTAAAACCTTAACACTGCAGTGATCTATAAAGCCTGAAGAATATGAGGCTGCTAGCATTTGCGGCTAGCATGTTTGGAGTAACACAGCGTATGCTCACTTAAAGTGTCAGTTTGGGTCAAAAAGCAAAGATAAGATAAACCGATTTCCACACTGTGCTGATGAATCCCTGCTCGGAGCGGATGGTGGGATCGTACACCCTGCGCTGCCAGACGCGTGGCCTGTCGGTCAGATAGAGTCTGACTCCTCTGGTGATATCACATTCTCTCTGTGCTGCTGAGGCAGTAGCGTCCTGACATTGGCTCTCAGACACAACTCGCAACCACTTCATCAAACCTGCTGTCCCTCCTGCGTTTCTATGGCAACAGCACCAAGGGAGAGGGGGTGTTTCCTTGACGGAGCTGGTCAGTCCAGCTCTGTGCATCTGTTGAGGAGGGCTTCCTCGACCCCCTCGCCCCCAAATGCTGTCTAATTCTTCTTAATTAGCCACACTAACCCGGACAGCGTAGAGGACTTGGCGCCTGTTCTGCTGCTCTCTGCATGTTTCCATATGCTTACTTACTGATTCTCTCTCTCTCTCTCTCTCTCTCTCTCTCTCTCTCTCTCTCTCTCT
>JAVGWN010001916.1:0-11719 GCA_034552555.1 Semaprochilodus insignis | reverse complement strand
TGTCCTGACACACTGTGCAAATGACGAACTTGAAACTAATCTATGAACTACAATGCTTCAACACTTTGCCAGGGGAGAGCAGTATTGTAACCCTCACTTAAAGCTTGTATCTTAGAGCTAGATTTCTGAAAGCAAGTACACCCACCCTGAGATTACATTTAAAGTTATTTAATTGTGTAATTTATTGAAAGAAATTAGCCAAATGTTACAAACTCTTCATGCCGTTGTGAATATTTAAGATCAGTGATTTCAAATATGTTTTATGGAACTGGTCGAGTTATCGTGAAAAAACCCAGAATGTAAGTTACAGTAGGATACGGTATTAAGATAGGCTGTCCTTCAGTCAGATGTTTCAGGATCCGTGCAGCATTGTCTCCCATCATGCCACCGGATAACCTCTGAACTCCACAGCCACACACTTCCTGAGCAAGATGGGCCATATCAGCAGCTAAGAAACAAGGCAAACCAAAGTTCCGGTTAAAAAAATTCCACATTCCGAAAGAAAAACACCAAAGTTTACAATTAATTTTGAAGCCACTGATATGAAAAAACATAACTGTATTTTCCTGCAGGACTAAAACTGCAAAAAAAAGCAGGAGCTTGTAGAATGAGGTGGCCAGGGAACCCCCAGAGATTCTACTGGGGTGTCAGACTGCTAGGAAAATATAATTAAGCAATACATTAGTGTCACTGTATTATCTGTGTGGTGCGTTGTTTGTCTCTGTACATAACTAAATTTGTGCATTATTTCCACATGAATAAAATAATGCATCAATACAGCTACTGCAAAAGTAAACTGAAAGACAAAGCTGTCATGATGTAAAGTATCTGCATTTGTATGCAATAAATCAAATCAAATTAAATAACTTTTTTCAGAGCGCAATGTTAACTCTAAGAAATAATATGCGTATAGACAGGTCATAGAAATTATTAATTTATCCCTCACTTCAGGTTAGACATGAGCGTAATGATTAGAAAGCACTGTATAAGCTAACCTACGATACATGCATGTAATGCATGATATATTATTGTAGGAGACACATTTTTCACAGGTTAATTAATCTTACCATTACTACTTTATGATGCAAGTAAATTTCCATTTTTCTGTATAATCTGACTTAAGTCCATGAGCAGCTCTCCTTTACACTGAGTGAACATTTCATGGTGAATGGACCAACAGACCAAAAATCTCTTTACAATAACTTTGTAATGAAAAGCCCATCATGTTTTTCTTTGGATAGTATATGCAAATTATTTAATTAAGCCTTTGAACTGATTGGTTAACTAACCCAATAGCAGATTTTCACAATAAAGAATGGTGCTGCTTTAGGGGTAATGGCTGACATCATACTTTCATTAACTGAAGTGGCCACAGATGGCCAGTGCCACCCTAAAAAACAACCTTTTTGCCACCCCGGTTAGTGAAAGTGAGACGGTCAGCCATCATTGAATGTATCACACTGAGCCAACTGCTATGGTCTCTGTTCACATATGTTGTGAGGATATTACGGGTCCCTGGAGATCGCAGTAATGTTTTAATTTCATTGCTTGAGTTTGGCAGTGTTGCAATAGATTTTTTCAAACATTACTGGTGTCATTTGCTGTCATTAGGGATGTACACGGGTACGCAAGCACTTGGTTAACTGATCGAGGTGTCTACGTGTTTGTTGTCTTTCGTTGAGGGAATTCAGTGAAATGATAAATGATGTAAAAATAACAACGTTTTGCTCTTTTATGACTTCCACTGTACTTCAAAACATGAGTGCCATCAAGGGCACATAAAGTGAAAAACAGACTTTTGGAGTATGTAAACACAAATATATAGCTCAATCCACAGTCCATATATGGACAACAAACCTTTTCATATATCCACCTATTCAGATTACAGTGGTTTAGACGGTACACATCTGCATAAGAGTTATAAGGACTGTTTTAAGGACTGCCTTTTGAATTGGGCACACATAAAATGGGAAAAGAATACATACACTGCGAGAAAAATCTAAGGACATGACTCGGAAGACGCACGGCTTACACTGTTAAACAGGCTGCACTGACGTCCGGAATAGTACAAATATATTTCTCTGTGTGGTGTGTGGTGACACATTGTTCACCTTTCAGAAGACAACAAGTTGACATACAGTGTTATATGGGTTAGTTTCAGCTCATCAGCTCATCTGAGGCCGTCTCCATTAAGCTACATTCAACAAGCTATTTTTAAATCATCATAAAAAAAAAAACATATTTTGAAATGTATTCCTCCACGTGATGCAACACTTTTCCGTTTCATTTCGGGTTCCAGTTCTAAATGTAGCCTCATACGTACCTGAAAACATCTCTCCTTGGGCGGTATAACCTTTTTCCAAAGCTGTCTGTATGATTTTCTCCACAGAAGTGGTCTTGGCAGGCTTTAGAAGATGGGCTGCCATCCATAAGGCCACAAGGCCACATCTTAAAATCACAAATACAACCAGTTACCAGTTACTATCTGAAAGAAACTGAACAGAATTTCATCACATAGAACCATGAGGTCTTTTCTGTTGCTCAAGCTTCTTTAATTCAATCCAATGCAATGAATAGTTCAGAGTACGTCATGGGTGACTGAACTTCCTCATTTTTTCGAACCAGAAGAGTTTGATGTAGAGTTTAAACACTGCTAAAGTTAAAAAAGAAAGGAAAGTTCAAACAGGCTGCTCTTAATACGCCGTTTTTGATGTCATACATCAGCAGACAGCACTTTAGCCCCGCCTATTTACAGTGAAGTTATAAGAAGTGTTTCAACCTGCAGCTACATCAGCCCTTTGAGGATAAGATCAGTGATCTCTGCGCTAGACCTTCATCAGTGGCTGCTTTTTGAATGAGGCACAAAACAGGGCAGCCAATCAGCTCTGTTGTATTTACATATATCAGTCTTAAACAGCCTGTTTAACTCCCAGGGACAAAGAAAATATTGAAAAAAATTTCTTCCAAAAATTAATTATGAACAGTACTGGTACAGGAACCCATACAAACAAGGACTTCAAAGAAAAGAGTCACTGTTTGTGGTGGGCCCTTTAACACAGAAGGCTATACCAAACAGGGCTCTCAAACATCAGCAGTGCATGGCTTTTGTCACGGTTCTAGACACAACCGATATGTGATTAATTCACATATTTTGATTTGGAAAATGACTCACTTGGGGCCGTCCTGAATCAGTGAAGGCACATATTTGTTGCACAGCACCCACTGTAAGTCCTTCCTGAAACTTCATGAAGAATAATGATTGTGAAATATGCAAATAATATTCTCAAAAACATCTCAAAAAAGTCTGTAGTGACGCTGTAAGCATTCTTTATTCCCCCCTTCTCTCCTTTCCATTTCCCAAGGGGAATTCCACACACACACACACACACACACACACGCACAAAATAATGGAAAATATAAATATATATATATATTCTGCTTAATTCCATCATTGAGATGGAAACAGTCATTGAGAGTGGTTTGAGTTTAATGGTGGAGGGAACCAGGGGTCCCAATATCGGCAATGCAAATTCGGTATAAACATTTTATTCACTAACCAATATGACCAGTAAACCTATGTGTGTTTTCACTGTCGTACTGATAATGTTTAAATAGTAACACATCTGGAAAAACAGAGTTTCATTGGGCCCTATTTTACCTTATAACGCGCCGCATTTGCTTCTTTGCCTAAAACCTTCTTGGACCTACTGTAAAGCAGGCACGCCTCAGGCATAAGGCAGTGTATTTATAACTACTGTATGTACAGCTTTATGTGAGGGAGATTTCAGAGGCAGTAAATGCTTCAGACGTCTAGCTCCTATCACCACCATTCTCTACGTTTCTCTACAGCAGTGTTTCTCCATCCAGTCCTGAACATTTTAGTGCTTCCCTGCTCCCAACACACACCCGATTCAACTAATCAGCTCATTAACAAGCCTGTTCAGAGCTGCAGGGTGTGCATTAAAGCAGGGAATCCATTAAATGTTCAGGACAGGGTGCCTGCAGGACCAGGGTTGAGAAACACTGCTCCTGAGTGGCGCATTTCACAACAAACCACTCTGAATGACTTTGTTTACATCGTAAAGATTTAATCGTGGAAAATTTGAGAATAATCTCTGGAATTCCCCTTTAAGGGTTTATCATACCTGCACTCTCTCTGGGTGAGCAGTAACCGGGCCTCCTCAAAGTCCCCCTCCACAGGGGCCTTTCCCTCGGCTATAGCCTGGTACAGCTTCTTCTTGCTGGGCACTGACGTAGCTGAAGCAGGAGGTGGAGGTGGTGGAGGTGGAGGGAGAACCTCCGACATGATTCTTTTTTGGCCTGTCAGACTACTGCGTGAGAAAAGAGCAGAGTAATGAAAAAGCATTCATAGACATGTACTACAGTCCAGCTGAGCACAAGTAAACAGGGGATGTCCTGTGGAGTTTACTGCTCGCTGATGACGCTTTAAGCTTGGTTTTCCACTTGTTGCTCGCTAATCTTTGGCTGAAAGATGAATCGTTTTCATTATGAAATTGCAATTTGAAAGAATGCAGTTTTCAAATTGCAAGAGCTGCAATATTTATTACAGAATATGTTATCAATAATGTGAAATTATTGACTTAGCAAGTTTTAAATGATCATTTAAACTCATAGCACAGAGCTTGTGAACTGCCTGAGTAACACCAATCAGAAGCAACAAAGCACACATCACAACTATCACAATTAACTGGTAGTCTGACGCCCTCAGCATTCAAGCTTCAAGCAAGAAAAAGTGGATATTCCGGTCGTCTTGGCCAAAAAACTCACCTGGAAATTAATATTATAGAAAATAATTGTAATTAAATCAGAATACCGGTCTGAAAAATCACAATTATATATTTTCCTGAAATCGTTCAGCCATACGCTGATTGCAAGATTACACTAACAACATGGATGCCTCCAAGAAGAGAACAGGTGAGGAGCCTGTGCACATTCCTACAGCAGGATTCTAGTGTATTCCTTAGGGAACACAGACCATGAACTCCACAGTGGGTACTCCACGGTCCATTTTCAGATATGGACCACGGAGTACCCACTGTGGAGATGATGGTCTGAAACCAAGTCTCAAAAACCACTCATGGTTTTTGCAGTGTCACAAAATCCATATACCCACCCCGGCCTACTGCAGTCTAGCCCCTCCCATTTACACTTACATTATAAGGAGCTGCCCACAACACAGGGCAGCCAAACACAACATGTAAAAAAAATTTCAGTCTTAAAGGAGCAATGTGAAAAATGATGCAAACTGTCAAATTTGTACTTCAAACACATGGACATCACCAGAAGGTTGTTGTCCATCCCTATGGACAACAACCTTCTGATGATGTCCACGTGTTTGAAGTACAAATTTGACAGTTTGCATCATTTTTCACATTGCTGCTTTAAGGAAAAGCTCAGTCCCTCTGAGACCCTCAGACCCTGCTGTTTACTTACCAGTCTAGAAGAAGCCCTGTGATTCAACTCACCAAGTGTTTCTCCAGTGGTGAATGTTAACACCTGTTTTCTATTTATTTCACTTGCCAAGAGCTTCAGCCGCCATTGCCTTTACTGATCCTTTCATTGACTACCTTGACTTAAAGGATCTAATTGGGAGAGGTTAGAATATGCCTTCAGGATTTTAGGGCTGGGTATTGGCAAAGAACTTGGCGATATGATATGCATGATGATACAGGAGTTATGATTCTATGTATGGTGATACGCTACAGCACTGCTATCAAGCACTTGGGGGTGTAAACACAACACCAAATGAACCACTGTTTGACACGAATCTCTGCATGTATTCCATTAATTATAAATCAGTATTGTGTTTTTGAGAATCGATACAGTATCATGAAACGTAATATCGCGATTTTCCATATTTTCTATAATTACTTACACGCATGCAGGGAAGCAATGCTACTTTTCATCCTCTCATGTCAGACTGATGGAAGATGGTGCCACAGTGACTTACTATCACCTCTTGAGATACAGAATGGTATTAAAAGACAGGACAGGCTGGGGCTAGCTGGTTAGCATACTAACTTCAGTTGATATTTCTGGAACACCATGCACAGACGTCTTCCTGTCAAAAGTGTTGTTTCTTCACATTAGTTGACTTTGCTAGTTTATTTCCAACTACAAATCTACTGCTTAAGTGTGAAGAGCTGCCCCATTAAGTTTTTACATTCTTCATCAAAAGAATAGCTGAACCCAGAAGGATTCCCAGAACATGCCAGACGTCTCAGCATGGAGTTGTAGAGATTCCTAATGGTGTCCTGTGATATTCTCCCATTCATCCCATATTCTCACACAGTTCCAGTGACACCAGGCCTTTTGGACGTGTGATGGGTCACAACAAACCGTTCATCTAGGCGCTGACCACGGTGCCTCCACACACAGGTTCGTTGATCGTCTCCACCAAGACGAAAGCGGGCCTCGTCACTGAAGGTGACCCGTTGTGAAACTTGGATCATTCAAACCTACCCACCAACTTTCATTCCTGCCAGTTGATTCCTTCTGGGTGCAACTATTTTTGTGATGATGAGTGTACTAAACTAAAAATATTACATATTGCTCCTTTAAAGCACAGTAACAAACAGCCTGTTTCATTCTAAGGGATGAAGGAAGGTTTTAAAGTGGCCAGATACAGATGAAGTATCACTCTCTGGAACACGAACCCGCAATGTCATAAGTGGATCTAGAATACAAGACAAATGTAATATATGCCCCCTTTAACACAGCATGGCATTGTTGTTCAATCTATCAATGAACGTAAGGCGTGTATAGGTGAGAATTATTCTCAAAAACAAAGTAAAAAGTCTGTACTAACCTCCATCAGAACCTCCATGAGAACCTCCATCAGAACCTCCACCAGAACCCATTTAACTCCAGGACTGACCACAGAGAGAACCTGGCTACACAAACCTCTTCCAAATAAGGAAATGAGCCGGTAGGCGCCATATGCATACACTTCCACGTCAGAACGTTTTACTTTGGTCTTATTGATTTTAAAAACGACACCTTGGTTTAATAAAGATCTAAAGTTACATCACACTTCTCTGAAAAGCGTGTCAAAACGAAGCGAATGTAAAAATACTCCTCGAGCTGCAGAACGCTACGGCGCAGAAACAGGCACAACAGTAGACCAATCAGATGAAAGAAGCGTCGGGCGCCGCCTTCAACACCCAATGAAAATTAGACTCGGCGACTAATCAGCGAGTGAGGCTGGGGCCAAACCTCCAATCGGAAGGCTAGCGTTTGAGGGGCGGGACTTCCTGGAAGGGTTACCACCGGGTCGTTTCTCTTCTGCGGCTTGTTGGTGTGCAAGCCGCCTGACTTTAGGTACTACTTGTGTTGTTTTTTTTACCCTGTGTAAGTATCCAGTTTTCTTTGTTCCGTCCATTTATGTTCACGTATGTAGTACGGGGTGCTATTTGTGTTAGCATGGTTGTATGTAAGTGTTGTTAAGTCGGGTTTACGAAACGTTGGCGTGTTGAGAGACATGCTAGTTCATGTTGACTAGCTAGGTTACGTTTGGGCTGCGTTGCACATTGCTACCTAAGCCCTGAGGAGTGCACTAAAAGTCTCGGAGTTTTACATTGGAAATGTACGTTAGCTAGTTAACCTTATAACCATTAACAGTTAGCCTTAGTTAAGGCTTGGCCTTAGTTCAGCAGCGAGTTCTTGACTGGGTATCTGCTGCTTGCTATGCTAATGACGCTAGCTAGCTAACCGAGAGATTGGTCACCGTAAGCTAGCTACGCTAGCTAACTCGTTCTACATTTAAGTTGCTCATTTGTGGTGGTGGTGGTGGTGTTGTTGTTGTTCTTGTTGTTGCTCTCCTAAAGTTGTGTCTACAGCTTGGCTGTAATAAACATCTTAGTTGTTATTTCAAACAAAGCCACGTAAAGATAAGGTTACCTCCCTAGCTGACCACATTGCTCTGTAGTTAGCCTGCTAACGGCTAATGGCTGTTTCATTCATTAGCAGCTAACTCAAAATCTGTGTCTGTTCTTTTCCTAGAAATATGGCGGGCCAGGAGCTACGTCTGAACCACACCATTTACATCAACAACTTGAACGAGAAAATCAAAAAAGATGGTATGGTGATTGTGTACAAACCTATTTCCTTGATCCCAAAAATAGCATTTGTGTTATGCTAATTACATTAGCATCTTATATTTCTGATTTATTAATGGTCTTTTGGTGAGTATAGAGGTGTTTCCTTGATCTAATCCTTGTGTCTGTCTTTTATGACTTTCGACGCAGAACTGAAGAAGTCGCTTTATGCCATTTTCTCCCAGTTCGGGCAAATCCTGGACATCCTTGTGGCCCGAACCCTCAAAATGAGGGGTCAGGCCTTCGTGATCTTCAAAGAGGTCAACAGTGCTTCCAACGCT
Organism: Semaprochilodus insignis; assembly: GCA_034552555.1. Classification (NCBI taxonomy): domain Eukaryota; kingdom Metazoa; phylum Chordata; class Actinopteri; order Characiformes; family Prochilodontidae; genus Semaprochilodus; species Semaprochilodus insignis. The sequence continues at coordinate 3,321 of JAVGWN010001916.1, read as the reverse complement.
CTGAGATCTATGCAGGGTTTCCCGTTTTATGATAAACCCATGGTATGCATCTGTTGATGATGATAATAGTGACCACATTCTTGCTTTCTTCATATAACCCGTCACTTGAGTTTGGCTGCTGTCACTGTCATGTAAACACTTGCTTCCCCCTTCCACAGCGCATTCAGTATGCCAAGACAGACTCGGACATTATCGCGAAGATGAAGGGCACGTATGTGGAGCGAGATCGTAAGAAGGAGAAGAAGAAGGTTAAAGGTCCTGATTCAGGTGCCTCAAAGAAGGCTGTGCCTGCTGCGGCTCCCGGCATGCCTGGAGTTCCTGCTGCTATGCCTGTGAGTTTATATTGGCAACTGAGAACAAAATATTTCTAAAAGTGTGTATGAAGTAATAATGTGATTTTTGTATGTTGCTTTTCTTGATGAATGTTCCTGTGACTTTTTCTCCCACAAGGGAATGCCTCCCATGAGTCAAGCTCCTCGTATGATGCCAATGCCAGGCCAACCTCCCTACATGCCCCCTCCTGGTATGATGCCACCCCCAGGTATGGCCCCTGGACAGATGCCCCCAGGTGCAATGCCTCCTGGCCAGATGATGCCAGGGCAAATGCCAGGACAGATGCCTCAGCAGGTGTGACAGACATACAGACATACCAACCAACCAAATCTGCTCTTTCATTTGTGGTGGATGTTAATGTGTTTCACATTTTCTGTTTGGTTTCCTGTAGGTCTCGGAGAACCCGCCCAACCATATCCTGTTCCTCACAAACCTTCCAGAGGAGACAAACGAGCTCATGCTGTCTATGCTCTTCAATCAGTGAGTTTGTGGTTTTTCTTTATTCGCACCTCAATGCTGCTCTTATTTTTCCTGGCTTTGTGCAGTCATATGCACAAGTTTGAACCCTTCCAGCTAATTTGCATGTTTTGCAGATTTTGAAAATAAGTCAACATGCCTTTAATGAGAAGCATTTTTAAACATGGCACAGTTTTTATTTATATTCTTGGGTGTAACATGCTGGAAAACATGGACAGCTTTTCTGTGGAGCTTGTGTCAGCTGCTTTTGAAAAGTGCTGAACTGCAAGCAGCTGAACTGGTAGTTTTATATGAAATACTAAAGGTGACAATGTTTCCTAGTTGAGCTGAACTCAGGATCTTTCAGTATTTCGTAATTCTTTAAAAAGCTGTGAACGGTTCATTAGTGTTCATGTTTATTTGAACTGATTTAGTCTGATCATTAATGAAATCATTGGTAGACTATTGAGCTGCAAGTGTAATCAGTAGTGACAGGTCTGGTTAAAGTTGAACTGTTGTGGTTGTCGTCTTTTAGCACTAATGCCTCTCCCCTCTCGCTCTCTTCCCTAAGGTTCCCAGGCTTCAAAGAAGTGCGTCTCGTTCCTGGTCGTCATGACATCGCGTTTGTGGAGTTCGACAATGAAGTACAGGCAGGTGCAGCTAGGGAAGCCCTACAGGGCTTCAAGATCACTCAGACCAACGCCATGAAGATCTCCTTTGCCAAGAAATAACCACGGTCCTGAACCCAGTAACTCCACAGGAAAGATACAACATGAGCAGTCTTCTGCGCTCTGCATCACCTGCCAGGGCTGTTCACCATCACATGTGTAGTTGTATTCAGGGTAAAGGGATAAATCGGGTTATTAAGGATGGTCTTGCCAGAGTTGAGTATTTCTATGCGCATACGCTCTGATAACTTGGATGAAAGGTAAGGACTCTTTGATACAGACAGTACATTCAGCGTGTTTTTATTTCAATACCTCGTCAAGAGGATGAGCCTTGGAATTTGTAAGTAGATTTTTCTTATTTTATACAATTTTTTTTCCCTTTGTTTGTTTTGTGACTCCATGTTCAAAAGCATTGCACCCAGAGTCTGGATTCCCAGACATTGTACCTGGAGCTTTTATTTTAATTAAAGATTTGTTTTTTTCCAAACAAAACTGCTTGTCTGTCATTACATGATTAAATTAAAACATGCTATGAGGATTTTAGCAGCACCTACTTCAGTGAAAAGCTAAAGGACCCTTTCTTTTTCTTTGGTACGTTTCAAGTTTTGTCCCAAGCCAGTCCTCAAATGTTCACTGTAATGGCTCGCGTGTCATTGCTTGTTTGTATGAACAAATGCAGTAGTATTCATTTTGTTCATGACTGTAAAGTCGGTCCTGCACTGCAGATGAACCGGGCAAAATTGCACTCATGTGCTGCACATTTAATAAGACATCTAAAACTCCATGGCCCTGTCAAGTCAAGTCAAGTGGCTTTTATTGTCATTTGAGCTCTGTACAAGTACACAATGAGATGAAATTACGTTTTTTCCGGGACAAGCGTGCCACATGGAACGAATGAGAACAAAAAAACAATACAGTACAGGACAGACTGCAGAAAGTGCAACTTGCAAGGCAGTACAACAAATACAATAAATATGACTCAATTCAGCTGAGTATTTCTGAAGAAGCTAACAAAGGCAAAAGATCTAAAGCTAGTGAAGGTGCAGAGCCATTCACAAGCCGGCAGCCTCTGCTACGTTTCTTTAGCAGTGAAAAGAGCAAAGCCATCATAAGGAAAAGAATGTACCTAATAGATACTAAATGACCTGAGGTTTTGAATCAGAGGCATCAGGATGCATTACCTGAGCTACAATCACACAGTAGGCTAGCGTCACCTCACAACACGCAGCTGCTGCAAGCATTTATTCTACGACAGATACTTGAAGATCTAACATAAGCTTGATGTCAATGTTGGCCACCATGGTCTATTGTCTGTTAGGAACGCCTCATTTCTTTTTTTACACCCATTGTCCATTTTATTAGCTCCACTTACCATATAAAGGCACTTTGTGGTTCTATAATTACAGACTGCAGTCCATCTATTTCTCTGTATCCTTTGTTTACTTATTTATTTTTTTAACCCTGTTCTTCAGCTCAGGACCCCCACAAAGCTAGTATTATTTGGGCGGTGGATCATTCTCAGCACTGCAGTGACACTGATACTCCTACCCTGCTGGCCCACCCAAGGTCAAAGACGATGGCTCATCTGCAGCTGCACGGTTTGTGATGGTCATCCTCTAGTCCTTCATCAGTGGTCACAGGAACCTGTTGACTGAATATTTGTGGTTAGTGGACTATTCTCAGTCCACACAGCAGCACTGCTATGTCTGATCCTCTTGTACCAGCCTGACGCACACTAACACACCACCACCACCACGTCAGTGTAACTGCACTCCTGAGAATGATCCACCACCCACATATCTGCTCTGTGGGGGTCGTGATCACTGAAGAACGGTAAGTGAAGCTAATGAAATACAGACAAGGT
>JAVGWN010001915.1:0-11721 GCA_034552555.1 Semaprochilodus insignis | reverse complement strand
ACACACACAGGAGTCCACAGACACACACAGGAGTCCACAGACACACACAGGAGTCCACAGACACACACACACACACACACACACACACACACAGGAGTCCACAGACACACACAAACAGGAGTCCACAGACACAGACGCTTACTACACAGACGCTGTTTATATCTGTTATTAAGTCCAGTCCTGTCTGCTGGATTGTCTGTCTGTTTGTCTGTCTGTATGTTTGCTTGTCTGTCTGTCCGTCTGTCTGTTCGCTTGTCTGTCTGTTTGCTTGCCTGTCTGCTATGGTTATGGTTATGATCTCACACTTTGGCTCTTTAAGTGTTCATAGCTCTACACAGAACCGTTTTCTGTACTACAGAACCCTTGAAGAACCATCTTTTTTACGTGTACACTTTACTGTCAGGTAAAACGGGCTGGTGTCCAGTTTATGGGTATGCTAACCGGGATCAGCAGTGCAGATCTAGAACACTGATCGGTGTAGAGTTTATGTAAAGGCATTTTAGAGCAGGAACCCAGCGGCACCTCAACGTTCTGCTCTACTGGAGTTCAATAAGCACATCACCACATGTGAAGTATCGGCCAGTCGCTGGTGATTTGACATCCGACATGCCGATATGACCTCGACGTTATCGGCATCCCCAATAGAAACAAGCTTATGAGCCGGTATCTCTCCGGAGTACCACACGCAGCTACTGTAGTCATCACGTACTGTAGATTATGACGGCATTAAAGCGGTTTATCAGGGAGTTTACCACATTACACCACTATCAGACACATAGACTGTGGATTATCATATCTACAGGAGGTTTATCACCATTAGCAGAGATAAACACACACCAGTAAGCTAACCCCGCATTAGCCTCAGCAGACATCATCTGGAGACTGTTATGTTAAGGGAGTTTCGGACTTAGCTATACTTGTTAGCTTAGCAGTTAGCATCCTGTCAGTAAGCACAACGAAGTTTAACCCAGCACCACCTAATCCGGAGTTTATCTTCTTCTCAGACAGACTGCGGACAGAGAATAACCCCCAGAGAAACGACCAGCCGGAGACGAGCCTGCATCTCACTCCAACTCCCAGTTCCACCTTAAATCCTGCAGCTGCTGCGTGCATCGCGCCGGAGGTGCCAGAGCAGCGCTGCTGCACTATTTAAGGTGGACCGGAGAATTCGAATAAAGAAGCTTGAAACTTTAACTGGGGAAAAGTCAGCAACATCTCCCTGTAAAACCAGCTCCGGTNCGGCTTCGTTTCCGCTCGGGTCGTCACGTGACGCAAACGTCATCTTCGGCGTGTTGTGGATCGACCCGACCGATTTGTGGCGGTTTATTCGGCTATACAGTTAAAACCTGCTCGAGTTTGAAGGAGTTAGAGGCAGTTTCGTCTGTCTGCTGGTCCTGAAGTTTGATATCCACCACCCACTTCTCCTCTGACTCATCGGCGTAACCGGTTTGAACCGATGTAATCGAGACTGAGAGATTACCGATTCGTCGGTTTAGGATGTTTCTGATTGATTATGAGATAATTTAATCGGTTTGGCTTAATTGATTCAAAAGTTTGTAATTTATAATTACTTATAAAGCAAAAAATACTTACATTTGAACATATTTCAGGTTTTATTCAGTGCTGTTTCTGATGTAATGTTTGTAATTTGTAATGACCCATTTATAGTATTCTCTTGTCTTGTTCGGTATATATATATATAGTTGGAACAGTATCAGATTCATATTAGAATTACTTTATGTATCTGCAACAAACTTGAATTTCTATTAAAATCATGAATATGAAAACAGTAATTCCAATATTTTGATTTCTAGTATTTAATGAAATCGATTCAACGTCATCAAATCAACTTAATCAAGATGTTTATACAAGTAGAAGTTACTTAAACCATAATAAATACTTCAGGACAAGAGGTTGCCATTCTTGTGAAACACCATTAGCTTGTACTAACATATAACTAGAATTCCCTAAGCATAAATTAGCTTGGTTATTGAGTTTTTTCATGGCTTGGCAATGAATTTAACCATTTCTTTTATGGGTCAAACAGAAGTAAAGTTTTTTAGTTTTTAGTTTTTTAGTTTAATGTAATGCTGTTCTGGTCTGGTTGCACCATTTGACCGATTGTGCCATCTGACTTTTCACACTCATTTCAAATTAAACAGGCATCGACTTAGACACCCATCCAAACCTCCATCCTTCAACTGGAGTTTGTTCTTACACTTTTTCTAATACAAAGTTAATAAATAATGACACGGTTTCATGGTTTCCCTGAGGAGGTCGTAACCCCTGAACATGGCAAACTCAACCACTCAAACCCAAATCACTCAAAAATCATCTGTACTAAATTTGTTAAAGGCCCTTTGACCTTGGCATTGCACCATGAAGGTCACTTGGGGTCTTCTCCATGATGCAATACTCTGGCCCCTCTTCCTCAATAGCATGTCAAAATAGAAGTCCTCTGTAGTTGCACAGGTCCAGACTGTAGTCCATCTGTTTCTCTGTATACAGTATTACCCTGTTCTTCAATGGTCAGGACCCCCACAGGACCACCACAGAGCAGGTACTATGTGGGTGGTGGATCATTCTCAGCACTGCAGTGACACTGACGTGGTGGTGGTGTGTTAGTGTGTGTGGTGCTGGTGTGAGTGGCTCAGACACAGCAGTGCTGCTGGAGTGTTTAAACACTGTGTCCACTCACTGTCCACTCTATTAGACACTCCTACCTTGCTGCTCCACCTTGTAGATGTACAGTCAGAGACGATAGCTCATCTGCTGCTGCACAGTGCAGTGTTGGTCATCCTCTAGTCCTTCATCAGTGGACACAGGACGCTGCCCCACAGGATGGTGTTGGCTGGATAGTTTTGGTTGGTGGAAGATTCTCAGTCCAGCAGCGACACTGAGGTGTCCAGCAGCACTGCTGTGTCTGATCCACCCACACCAGCACAACACACACTAACACACCACCACCACGTCAGTGTCACTGCAGTGCTGAGAATGTCCCACCACCCACACACAGTGATACCGGCATTCAGATACTGAGAAGTTGATGAATTCAGGGACTCCGACTCCACACTTCAGTCAGGTTGGGTGTTTAATATGGGAAATAAAGGAGGAAAGGAAAAAGGCTTCGAGAGAACCGCTATGGTGGAAGAAGTCACCCTTCATCCCCAATATATTACACACATCTACTCTGCCTATGCTATGTACACGACAGCCTGATACACACTGCAGAAGACAGAAATACATATTAACTAGAGATTACGATAATGACAGATTCGTTTACTCCACTGGACCATCCACAACAACACATCCATACACACCTACTCGCATGCACACACCTCCTGTTCTGCTACTGTAAAGCAATAGATCAGCAAAAAGTCCATTTTCACAGTTTTTCACCCACATCTCAAAAGTAGTAGGTCAGCCGAGACATGTACGGGCAAAGGTCCGGCTTCGAAATGGCTGCTGCTACTGTGTTTAGCTATGCTAACGTATTTCAGTCCGTGTTCTAGATAACAGTGAGTCATACAGTGTCCACATAATCGAGTCCATTAGACATTGCTGAACATCTTCTGAGGTGAGTGTGTGATGATTTAGGCACATTAGCCATGCTAATCACTAACACGGGCTCCCATTACGGCTGCATTAGCCTGGTAGCTCCAGTGCTGAAACCACGGGAGCTAACGCGGCGTCTCAGCTGATGGACTACGTTTGCGGAAAAGGAGAAAACTGTGGAACGTCCACTCTTTTTGCCGAACTATGGTTTTAAATTGAACACAGGCTCTTTGACTCAGTGATAACAGAAAAGACCACAGGCTCACTTCAGCAAAGACTTCTGGGGGACTGAGTTGTGGCGGGTGGGGTTAGCAAACAGTCCAAAACTCGCAGTTTTCCCCCACCCTGCCTTCGGTCCGGATCCCAGTGCTATATGGAGACGCGCCTCGGATCCGCCGACCCCCCCCCACTCCTTCAACAAACAAACCAGCCAAGTCCCACAGCAGCTAGACAGCAAATAACCAGTTCAGTCAAAAGCTAAAAGCTAACACGTAGCACTGTGCAATGCTAACTGCTGTTAGCTTTCATTCACTGTTAGCCACAGTTTGCTAATTCCTTTAAAAGCCATCATACAGAGGCTTATCGTCACCATGATATTGGCTTTACCAGCACGTATATAGCAGAATGCTATATGCAAATTCGCTTTCTGAACGATGACTATGTTTCCGGGGTGTTCACGCAATTCAGAAATGAAATTGGTCAAAAGTAATAACGCAGGCTGATTCACCAGTGTGTATGTAATGCATTACTGCCCTCAGAAATCAGGTCAATCCCTTCAATCCACTGCTGAAGGATATGAAACATAAGCAACCCTGATTAAGGCCTTCTGAAATAATTACCATCAGGGGTCGAATAAAGAACGACGTGATGAAGCATCACCCCCATAAGCCATGTGCCCTTCTGAAGATCAGGCCTCGGCTATTAAGCAGTTTCCTTGAGCGTTCCCAAAACCTGCTACCACTAAAATTGGTGTTTGTTGCCAGGTTGGAAATTCCGGCTTTCACCATGTCTTCACAGCTATTCCAGCTCCTGGAGTTCTCTTTTGAAAAGTCCAGAGGATAATCTAATCTGTGTTGAGCCGTCTTAAAATCCTAACGTGGGCCAAATTCCGACTACAGAATGCCACACAACTTCCACAGAGCTGTATGAAGCCATGGGATGGATGGAAATCCTGGAGCTCTTGGAGAGACTTTCACATGAATTTGTTTGCCCGTTCCGAGTTTGGAAACCTCCCAATGAAGGAAGCATTCCCCCGGAGCTACGAGGCTAATCTAACTAACTCACTGAGCACACTGGGTGCAGTTATGAATGAGGAGACGGTCACTGGTGGAAATACAAACATGGAAAGCTCACAATGCAAAACAGCACCATCTGCCTACTGGGAAAGTCCAGGCCTTCAAAGGAAAAGAGCCGATCGGCTCGCTGGTTATGCCACGAGTGGGGAGATGGCGGCTTGACGATATTGTGGAACTGCAGAAGCCAAAAACTCATCGGTGACTTTATGGGTGCGTTTTAAACAGTAATCTGACCTTCAGGTTGGTCTGGAATAACAGCCTGGGGTTCTGCAAAGATGGCTGCCGACTTGAGCCTACACCACCTGGCCTCAAACCATGAGTTGCTAACAGAGTACTGCTAATAGCTACGCTAACGTACGTTTGCCCATTTAACAGGGAGCCAGAAACCACGTAATCAATAGAGATTACCGAACAACCCCTCACGGTTTGAGGACAGCGGGATGATTCGGGCGTGCAGTTAGCACTGTAGCTTCCTGCTTCTAAGAATCAAACTGCCTTGACTGACTGCTCCACATTTGGGAAAAGGGATGAAACTCTGGAATACCGAACTACTGGTGAACTAGACAACCTGCTTGGTGATCTAACCCCCTTTAGGGCCGATCTTCAGAAGCAGGGCTGGGGGTCCCTCGTCTTCAGCAGGGGATTGAGTCCGCAGGCGTAACAGTGACGAGCGTGCTGCTAGAGTGGACGGGGGGGCTGGTTTAAAAGCTGGAAGGAGGGGAGGGACGGGAGGCACAGTGCGCTCAGCTCCATGTCAGTCCGTTTGTGGCTGCAAAGCCTCTCCTCTCTCTCTCGGGGGAAAAGCTCGACTCTCTTAAGGAACTTACCAGCGGCTTGTCAGCCTAATCTCTATCGGACCATAACTCCAACACGGTTACCTGAACTTAGAACCGGCTCTGAACTCACCTACAGGAGGAGCCAGTGGGCTGAACTTATACGTGAGTCAGCATAAAGACACGTCAGGATTCAAATCTGTGGCAATCGGAAGCGGAGCACAAACGCAGCCGATAGAGATTAGCTGACAAAGCGCTGACGCCTTCCTTTAAACTATGACAGTAGTTCTGCTTTTAGGCCAGACGGAGCACGCCTCTCCACCCTGACCTCATCCAAATGAACCTGTAGAACATTCATATTCAGAAAACTGTACAACAACAACAACAACAAAGATCAAACAAAACAAAGACACTGAACATCAAACTATCCACATTATAGTCAGGATAATAAAGTCTTAATATCTCCAGTGTGGGGTGGGGGGGGGAGTAAATAAAGACCAACAACGACACACACACACACACACACACACACACACACAAAACTAAAACAAAATAAACACATGAAGTTAGACAGTAGTGCTTAGCGATACAGGACCACAGGACTGCGAGAAGACACCACTCCTCCAGTTGGTTCTTTAAGGCCTGGAGCACACAGTGGACTCCGAGAGACCAAAAACAAAAACAACAACATCACAGAGATCGTCCGTGTACAAGGAAAACAAGGAAATAACTCCGTTAATAAAGTAAAGCAACAACAAACAAACAAGTCTGACAACGCACACAAACTCTCAAGTGTTCATGGATTGGAGAAACATCCTCACTTAGAAGTCCAGTGATTCCCAGTCACAGCGCTGGAGAACCCTGCACACTGCGGTTTCCATCCGGCTCTAAAACACCCGGACAACAAGCACCTCACACGGATTAAAGGGATACACGGCTGAAGTTCCCAGCAACTACAACGTTTCGTTCGCGTGGATCTCCAAAACCAGTCGGATACGAGCTGAAGATCTCGTGCAGTGAAACTCTCAACGGAACGCAGTCTTGCAGGGCCAGCCGAGATCTCGTAATGAGAACGTCGGGAGAGAACCATGTTAAATTCTGGGCTAAATGTGGGGGAACGTAGACTTGGGGTGTTTCTTAGTTTGGGCTGGACCAAAACAGCAGGTATGAAAAGTGCCTCGGACTTCAGACTGGAACAAAAGCAACGGTCTCGGCCCGTCTCAAACTGAACCGCGGTTTGGCTTGTTTTGCAGTGTGAAAACACTTTTTTGGGTGGTTTGGAGCAACTACAGGAAGTTGGGGCCAGCTACCATCACACTTCACAACAACACAAGAAGAGAAAGAATCGGAGAGAAGTCAAACGAGCTGCTGTAGTGGGAGAGAAGAAGGTGAAATAATCAATCAGAATTTGGTCCAGTGAAAACGTCAGACGTCGGCACCCTGAGAGGATTTTCTGAGAGGATGAGAGAGAGGGGATGGGATGGGACCGGAGAGCAGCGCCCCCTGAAGACCGCTGCAGCAGTATACATAGCTATGTTTATACACGGTGCACATGCCAAAAATGACCCAATCTCGGCTCCTGTGAAACCAAAACTAACCAGATCAAATGTATATGACGTGACAAAAACATCACTCTCTGTCCGGTCTTGGTCCCCCAGACGCGTGTTCTACCTGATAGATCACGTCTGGCCCCGCAAGACTAAACGGAAGTCGCTTTTTCGTGGTGTTCATTCATGTGTGTTCAGTGTAAAACTAAAGAAGCAGACACACGTCAGACACCGTGAGCCTGACGGACTACGTTTGATGTCACGCTGGGAACTACTGATCTAATAAGTGGGTGGACTTTGTGTTTTAGAGCAGGGTAAACACTAAACGCCGCAGTGCAGGGGGTCTTCTAGCACTACAACTGAGAACGACTCGTCTGGAGATGAACGTCTAGAGAGACGTTATCGGCTCCTGGTTCTTCTCCGTCATCGGCACTGCTAGGTCACGGCCGCCCAAGCCTGCCCTCCTCGGCAGGTAAAGGAAGAGACCTCAGACGACCTCCAGGCTCATCCTCAGAGCTGATTGGTTAGACTGGGCTCCTGCTCTGAGGGGATTGGCTGGAGTGAGAGCGAGTCATGAGTGGTGGGCATGAGGTCGCAGGGCCTGGTACAGACTGCTGAAGGACGGCCGGTCTCGGATGTCACGACTCCAGCACCGCATCATCAGCTCAAACAGAGAAGGGGGGCACAGTGGAGGAGGGGAGAGATAGATCTGAGAGAGAGGAGAGTGCTTTGTTAAGTCCATAAAATAGCTCCCCTTGTGGAGAACGTTCCGCCCACCAAATGTGAGGGAGCTCTTGTATCAGAACCACACACACGCAGTACTATATTAATCACTGTTGTGCTGAGAATGGACCACCGCACGAGGAGTACAGTGGGACAGTTTTAGTTAATACACCCAGGGACAGCTGGACAGGAGGAGGGAGGAAGGAGGACAGGAGCTGGGATGGAGTAAGACAGAGACTGATATAGTGGGACAGGAGGTAAGACAGAATAATACAAGGGGTGCAATGGAGTAGGACAGAGTGGCACAGGAGGTGGGACACCCCGGGACAGGTGGTGAGACACCCTGGGACAGGTGGCGGGACAGGAGGTGGGAAGGAGTAGGACCAAGTGCGTCACAGTATATTAGGAGGCAAGACAGATTTGGACAAAGCAGGACAGGAGGTGGCACAGAGTGGAACAGGAAGTGGGATGGAGTAGGACAGAGTGGGACAGAAGGTGGGGCAGGGTGGGACAGATTGAGACAGGAGGCAAGATAAAAATATGCAAGAGGAGAGACAGGAGGTGTGATACAGTGGGACAGGAGGTGGAAAGGAGTAGGGCAGAGTGTGACAGAAGAGGGACAGAATGGGAAAGAAGGGGGGCAGAACGGGATGGGATGTGGGATGGAGTAAGACAAGAGTGTGACACATTGAGACAGGAGGTGAGACAAAATTCTAAAAGAGGCGAGACCGAGAGGGTGTGAGAGAACGGGACAGGAGTGGGAAGGGGTGGGACAGGAGGTGGGGTAGAAGGTAAGACAGGGTGAGACAGAAGGTGAGACAGAATTATATACGACAGGGACAGGAGGTGGGACAGAGTGGTTCAGGTGTTCTAAAACTAAAACTGATATTTAGATTTAAGTTCTAAATTATAAACGGTCGGTACATATCTGTCACAGCAAACAGGAGGATGCGTGAGTACCTGTCTGCCCTGGTTCCTGAAGAACTCCCCGCTGTTCTCGATGACCTGCTCGTCCGTCAGTAGACTATAAGGCTGCTCCGTACACAGAGTGAAGATCTCCCACAGGGTCACCCCGAACGCCCACACATCGCTGGCTGTGGTGAACTTACCCTGGAAAAGCCCACGCCGAGTTAGACACCGTTATATCGCTCGGGGCTACTACACTGTTGACCACAGCATTGATTTTCTATCAATAGTAAGGTACCAAAACTGGTATCAATACCCAAATCACGGTTCTGGCACTGACCCAACCTGATTAAGAGACCCTGAAAACCCACATATACACATTCTGTCGTGTCTCACCAGCAGGATGCTCTCCCAGGCCATCCAGCGTATGGGCAGCACGGCCCGGCCCTGTATGCGGTAGTAGTCGCTGCTGTACAGGTTTCTGCTCATGCCGAAGTCTGAGATCTTTATGGTGAGCTGCCGGTCCAGGAGGCAGTTCCGCGTGGCCAGGTCACGATGGACGAAGTTCAGAGACGCCAAATACTTCATCCCCGACGCTATCTGAACCGCCATGTGCAACAGGTCTGCTATGCTGCAGAGACACGGGGGATAAACCAGGAACGTTAACCAGCAAAATTACAAAGTCCTTCAGAGTATTAATAAGGCACACCTGGGGCGTTTACGATGAGCTGGACATGCTGATCTGTTCCCCATGTGAGCAGCAAAGGCTTTGGACAGCTGTCATGTTGGTACACTGGTCTTTTCGTTTGCGATGTGTGCTATGCCGTCAACAGCATGTTTGCGGGGTGCCTGTAAATGTAACGGGGAACTGTCGCACCTCACACGAGGCTCGAACCGTGATCACAGACCAGCGCGCTGGTTAGCTAATAGTTCCCCAGCAGAGTGAACTCAATGTGCAGAGGACAAACTCACAAACGGGGAACAACAAACGAAGGCTGCCAGGAGGAAAAACTGGCGTGCTCAACGGAGCAAAACAAAACGATTTCCTCAAACGATGAAGCCCTCCTAACGGCCGACTATTTCTTTTTCTCTCAGTACTTCAGCAGCGCGAGTGCGCGCTGAAGAGGGGGAGACGCAACCTGCCTCGAGAGGCTCGAAACCTTCTACTGGCTAGTCACGAGAGACGTGCACGTAGCACCGTGAACTCAAGACTGAGCAACCAAGGGCACTCTCACGTTTAAGCAGCGTGAGCTGCAGGTGTTAGCGTTAGTCGCTTGATTGCTCATTGGTTGCCCTTTGTCTCCCCCACGCAGCCGGAGGTGGATCTGCAGGAACCCGAGACCTTACGGCAGACATGACTTACAAACGGGAACAACAACATGGAGCGAGTCAGAGAGTCAGCTGTATGAGTGAGCTTAGTAAAGTAGTGTTTATATCAATTCTGGTGCTGTACGTCGCTCCAATACGGTGAAGTATACGGTTTATTCATTCAGAAATGGGATCGGATCGATATCGGGTATCGACAGATATGCAAAGTTTATCGGTGCTGGTATCGGAACTGGAAAACCTGGATCGGTGCATCCCTAGTCCCTAATCTATACGCTCCACCATCTTGGTACTACTGTCGCCTGTTGATGCTGATGCTGTATGCTATGATGTTCCTTGGTTCCAATAAAAGCTGGTGCAAACGGAGGCCGTTTCCCTGGATAGCGCCAAGGTTCTATGAAGCCTGAACGGAACCAGGCTTCTTTTGGTCGAAAAAAAGGGCTAGCAGTGGCGCCACTCTATATCCACTGCAGACCAGTGTGTTCTGTGGACCTCTCTTACTTTACAGCAACCAAGAGTGCTTCAGACAGACAGGCATCTCGTCATCATAGCGCAATTCGGTCTGCGTTAAAACCATTAAAACTATTTAAAAAATACATAAAAACAGAAAATCAAAAGCGTTATTTGAACCATTAGGTCATTATTAAGAAGGGTGGCCTCGCAGGGGTGATGAACAGGGGACTGACCTGACAGAGGGGATGTTGTTGGCGTGCGTAAGCGTGCTCTCGATCTCTCTCTGTGAGAGGAACATGTTCAGGTCTCCGTTCTCCATGTACTCCGTCACCATGCACAGCGGGTCAGAGTGGACACACACACACAGCAGCCGGATGATGTTTGGGTCATTCAGACGAGACATGATCTTTATCTCCTTCAGGAAGTCGTTCCTAAGAGAGGAGAGAACCACAGCATGATGACCATGGAATCTTGATCCAGCCTATGTACTTCTCGTTCAGTGGTAATAACCCATAGAAGTCGTTGAGACGTGAGAACAGCCTTCCTCCCCTGTGCTGAACACTAGTCTGAGAGTACAGAAGCAGATTTGACCTGCTTTCCCAGCTGGCTCTGCAGATAGAGATTATCAGCAGGGCTTCCTCCCTGCCAGGAGAACCTAAAGGGCGCGTCCATGCACGCACAGCCCCCTAGAACCTGCCCACACTGCTCCGGTTATAGATCTAACAAAGAGCATTACGTCACATCTGTTTGCAATTACAGAGCTGCTACAGAGATGAAGCGGAAACATAGAGCTACAGTGTAAAGTCACATTCCAGTGCGGAATAGAGCGTTATGGAGTATATAGTATATGAGCGGAACTAATTGTCTACAGAGGATAGAGCCGCAGTATAGAGCTGTAATAATTCTATTCTCTACGGAGCTGTAGGATAGAGGTGCACTAATTCTATTCTGTAAGGAGCTGTAGGATAGAGGTGTACTAATTCTATTCTGTAAGGAGCTGTAGGATAGAGGTGTACTAATTCTATTCTCTACGGAGCTGTAGGATAGCGGTGCACTAATTCTATTCTCTATGGAGCTGTAGGACAGAGCTGCAGTAATTCTATTCTGTAAGGAGTTGTAGGATAGAGGTGCACTAATTCTATT
>JAVGWN010001913.1:0-11726 GCA_034552555.1 Semaprochilodus insignis | reverse complement strand
ATATATATTTTTTTTTTAGCCACTGCAAAAAATGGATATAACTGGGTGCAATTTAAATTATACATTTCATTATGCAAAACACCAATTAATCAATCACTTTCAACAAGGTTTAACTTTAAACAATTATTATAAAGTAATCAAGTTTAACCCTTAAAGCCACCAGAGGAAAAAAAGACCCACATGAAATCAGATTTTCAGAGCAATTGGAAAATCAGGTCCAAACCACAGTGGAGACCGTCCGAAAAGCAATTCCAGTCCAAATCTGGACAGTCTGTCTCTGAGTATTTTTAGCCCATGCTGATTCTGATCTATGCAGTCCATTTGGAACAGGAACCAATTTTAAAAAGGAACATAGCTCCAAAGGTTCTTCAAAGAACCATATACAAACAGGGCATATGGCTCTACGAGGCGAGTGAAACAGGACATGGACAACTGCTTTGTACAAAAACTATTTTATTTCCTAATATTTCATACAAACAGCACTTCCTCCTGGAGAACTGAAATCATTTGGTCTGAAGGAAACGTACAAAACACAACGTCAGAAACAGAAATGGTGTACTGAGAGCTGGGGGAATGTGAGCTCTGGTATACAACAGTTCCACCAAGGACACGCGGCAGTGTGGAAGAGCCTGGTGAGCCGAGTCACCGTCACTGAGAGGCCCTGAAGTGCTTCAGCTAGTGTGGGAGACGAGCGCTCCATCTGCAGGAACAGAAAGTGCAGTCAGATCATGTACAGGAGATGTACTCGGGTCAGGTCGGTAGGTAAACGTGGCGGTAGTCACTGTGTGAAACAACTAGGAGCTTCAAATTCACTCCACATACAGGAGTCTCACTTTCCCATGAAAACCGCACTCAGTGTTAGAATCCTAGCATCCGGGTGCAGTAAAGTGGGTGGGGCTCATACTATGGACACACCCACTCCTTAGGCTGAGTGATTCCTACATGCTACACCACACTCCTTTTCTGTACTCACAGCCGGAATACTCCGCTTCGGTCTCGGCCAACCGGCTCCAACAGGAGCGCTTACAGTTTAGTGTATCTGTATGATGAACAGAATGTGATGCTAAGCTTGCTAAGACTTTGCTAGGTGGCTGCTATGGTGTTCCAAAAGACTGCTGAAAAGTGTTGCTAAATGGTTGCTATGCTATCCTAGATGACTGACAGAGTGTAGCTAAGCGGTTTCTATGGGGACCCAGATGGTTGTTAGTGTTGCTAGATGGTTGTTATGATACTCTTGATGTTAGCTATTGTGTTACTAGGTAGTTGCTAGGGTATCCAGGAGGATTGCTAGAGTGCTGCTATGCTAGGGTGTTGCTATGGTATCCCAGATGACTGTGTTACTATGCGGCTGCTAAAGAGTCCCAGATGGTGGTTAGTGTTGCTAGGGGGTTGCTTTGACACTCTTGACAGTAGCTATTGTGTAACTAGGTGGTTGCTAGGGTGTCAAATGGTCATTTAACGGTGACAGTATGAAAACTGTACATCCAGCCAAAAGCTCTTTACAAGCCCAACAGATGATGAGACCTGATCAGACCAAACATTCTGGTCCTGAAATGGTGTCAATATCTCTGTTACAGCTGCTCAAAGAGTTTCTAGTATACATGGGGAGCTATGTTCATGGTGTACTGCATCCCATCATGCACCGCAGCCTCACCAAAATGGCGGCGGGTAACACTATGGAGTAAAACACAGCCAACTCTGAGTATAAATGTGGGTGTGGTGATTGTAGTGGTACGTTTTCAACAGACTGAGCCTCAGAAAGTTAAAATATACAGGTCTGAAGATTAATAAAAGATGAACTCGCTTTAGAGGATCAGTTTTAGAGTGAAATAGCCGAGGGGAGCTAACAGCTAGGCTAAACGTATTTCAGGTGAACTGAGCAGCGTTAGCAGCAGCTAGCTCTAAACAGTGGATACAGTAATAACAGCTCTGAGGTAAATGTGAGGTAACTGGTCATGTGACTGTATTAGTATACTACACTGTAGGTCAGAACTTGTTACTGTACTGTATACTACACACAGGGGGCGTATACAGTGTGCAGTACGTACTACTGTAGTATACAGTGTGCGGTATAGCAGTGTGCCATTTTGTTTAGACCCTTTTTCTCCTGGTTTTGGTTTAGTTAGGGAGTTAGGCTGAATCTTTGTGATTTAATCGTGTTGTGTTTGGTTAGGTTAGTTTGGGTTTTTGTTTATTATGTTGGCCTCAGCTTACTGCCGGAAGGATGGCTCTATTGTTCGTCCTGGGTGACTGTACATATTGGTACACACCTTTCCAAAGCAGCTATACTTGGTGTAGTTTATCAGGGTAACACTCTCGAAAACCGCAGGTAAAAAAAATCTGGTTACTATAAAAGAAATAACTGAACTACATGGATGATGTGCATGTAAATGAACTAATATCAAAGCCGAGTGATTACCAGTGATCAACATCAGCATCATCAAACTGTCCCGCTTCTGCAGAATTTGGGTCGACTTCCATTCCGTCTGGAGGGAGACACAAAACAGAAACCACATGAATACAGACTGACAGCTGTTTCAGAGAACTCTGAGAGACTACCGACTACACATCTAATAGGCTAAACAACAACCAGACAGAACAAATCAGAGGAGCATCCAACAGGCAACACCTACACCCTCTCCTGACCAGCATCCTTCCTCTACTCCAGGATTTGACCTGCTACTGCCACCTGGTGGCTGATCACTATTATTTCATTCCAGCAGACATGCAGCTAACTCCCCTGGCTGCCAAAATCATTCACCACTTCAGTAGGTTTTTTTTCCAGACAGGAGTCGTGGATTCAGTTTCTGAAGTGTGGGTGACACTATGACCCACTCATCAAACTACTTGGACCTCTTTCCTCCTTCTGTTTCTATAGCTTTGAATATCTGAACAATATTTGTTGCCCCTTTATCGTCATTTTAGCCCGTAAGAGCCCAGACCCATTTCCCCTTAAGGGTCTTATTGGGACAAAGAGGTCATATGGCGTCTTCTGTAAGTATTATAAAGTTAGAATACCGGTAGCATGTGTCACAACAATTTCATAACCTGTATTTCATCCTGGTGTTCTAGAAATGGGCTCAAAATGGGTATATGTAATATAGAATATGGGTATATATAATATTGAACATGTTATCAAAGCATTAGAGCTTTTAAATGGGTTGGAACCTTATAGGTACAAAAAACAAGCCTTTAAAACGAGCTGGTTTCGTCTCGTGCACTTACCAAGCACATCGCCACTTTCTAAAGGAGGTCATATGTTCACCAATGGTCATGTGACTGCATCCAGGATGTTCGGTATAGGTCACTCAGTGACCATGTGTGTAAGTGAAGGATAAAGCTGTATAAGAAACTCTCCAGCCCTCTAAAAGGCTTGTGACACATACGTCACTGTGGGCTCTTATGGGTTAACAGCGTTCGGCCCTGTAATGGTGCTCATCATCCTCCACCTCGTTACTCCTAGTGTAACCAAAAAAATGGGTGCATCTTAACCATGAAAAATGATGTACCCTAACTATGAAAATGACCACAACAGGAGCAGTGTAACCATCGGAAAGAGTGCAGTGTAACACCACAGACTGCTGTACCATAACCACAGAAATGGATGTAGTATGATCATAGAAATGGCTGTGCAAG
Organism: Semaprochilodus insignis; assembly: GCA_034552555.1. NCBI lineage: Eukaryota > Metazoa > Chordata > Actinopteri > Characiformes > Prochilodontidae > Semaprochilodus > Semaprochilodus insignis. The sequence goes on along the minus strand of JAVGWN010001913.1, from coordinate 8,090 downwards.
GAAATGGGTACAGCATAACTAGGACTGGACAATATGACCGTGTGTATATGGTCAGTACTTGTGAAAAATGACCAACTGTGTGTTTCTCTCACCCACAGAAACCTCTTTTCTCAGCTGCCTGAAACCCCACCACAGAATTCCAGCCATTTCCTCTGCTATAAGGTGACTTCATCTCATATAATGGTCAATCCGCCTCTTTGAAGTCATATGATGCTCTAAATGTATTTAAGCAGTGAGGAGCTGAACTCCACCCTCCTCTGCTCTCACTGCAGACTGGCAGGGTCACCTACAGAGCACCGCTAGCAGCCTGTTAATGAAGTCATGTAGCTTTTTGTTGTACTCGAACATTCTGGGTTTTTCACCGTAGCGACTGCAAGAAATAGATGACGTATCCGGATCCGTAAGGGTTGTCCCATTTCATAGGGACACTCAAGTTTCAAGGGGAAGGGTTACACTCAAAAAACAAGAGGTAGGGGTAAAAATAAGAAATGGGACTGGGCCTGTATGTCTTCAGTGCAATATGTATAGTACTGTGACACTGCATTTCCTTCGGAATCACTTAAGTGTTATCTTACTGCCTGCCTACCGGCAAGCTCAGCACACCCTCACATACAACCCACAGATAGCTGACCAGTAAAAACTGACCACTTTGAATGGTGCTCCTGCTCTAGTGTATCTTGCGAAGGCGGGCCTCCATAGGCCCACAAACTACTCAACTCATGCATATGCAGAACTGTACACAGTATTATTAATATATATTATTATATCTCAATTTTTCTAATGTTGCTAATTTGTGTGCAATAATCCCACTGTTTATTATAATCAAGCACTTTACCACTTTCCAGTGTTAAGTTTACAGCTACGGTGTTATGTTTACATTATATGTACAGTGTGTAATAATATCACTTGGAAACATAGCAATATTTTTCTATGCAAAGTGCAATATTTCTGTAAGTGCAAAGTATAATTTCCTATTTGTACTTTTTTTTCCTTCTTCTATATTTATACTTATGTCTGGTCTGCACTTTTATGTTACTAGTATGTCTCGTGTGTTTGCCCTATGTTTATACTTGCGCATCGGAGTTTGGAGAAACGCAATCTCGTTCAGCTACGCACTCCTGTTGTAAAGTCTGAATGACAATAAAATTCACTTTTACTTTGAACTTGTTCCGCCAGACTTTCAGGATCGGACTTTGGATCAAACTGACACGGCAGAACCCACACGCCATTGTAAGAACAGCCACAGCGGTGTGGGGCCGGAACTCTGGATGCGATTCTGGTGGTTGACTGTTTAGAAGAGTGGGTGAGCTGGCCAATCAGAGCATGTTGAGCTCATCGGGAGGCGGGGCTTAAAGACACAGGAGCTCTAAGAGAGTGTTTCAGACAGAGGACGAATACAGATGTACAGTATGAGGGGAAAATACTGTGTTTTGGAAAAATCGCAGTATGTAAATCTATTATAATAGACCACAAACATAAAAGTATCAAGTTTGAAAAGGAGCACAACATGCCCACTTTAACTGGATTTAGTGTAGCACAGTAAAAACTAATTAATTTTAATATTTTTTAGTAGTATTTTAATAGTATTTTTTAGCATAGGGTGATATTCGATTTTTGCAATATCACCTACCTCTAAGTACAATGCAAATGGGTAAAGCATAGCCATGAAAATATGGTGCATATGTACTTCAGATCGATTTCTACCGATTCTATGTCTATAAACTAGGTTATGAAAACTTGCACACGACTTCTAGAGAACTTAAAAAAAATAGTTTTTACAAAGTCATGAGTAGTTTATACAGATCGAAGGTAAGAAAAGCAACTGAAGGCCGGTAGTTGTATCACATTTTCCTCAGCCAGGGTTAGAAAGTAAAGGCTCACCTTCAAACTCAGCTGATGGTTCACCCGTCCTAACCCCGGCCATGTGGAACTGTTCGGCCACAGAATGGGCCAGCATCCCCTCCAGCCTCTCTAGGGTGGCCTGGCCTTCAGCCGTCAGATGTGACAAACCTTCCTCGTAGGTGTAAAACGTAGGTATATCTCCATGGCCTTGCTCTGGACAAGACAGGGAAGGAGAGCAGTGAGCAGTTCAATTCAATTCATTCATTCATTCATTCATTCATTTAAACCCCTCATCCTCCTCAGTTGCAGAGGGGTGCTGAAGTCTCTCTCAGCATTCACTGGCCAGAAGGCAGGAAACACCCTGGACAAGGCCAATTACATGTCCTTCAATTCAAACTTGTTTGTACAGCACTTTTACAACAGCCTTTGTCCCAAAGCAGCTTCTTGAGAAATTGGGTCAAGACCCCTATTGTGGACCCCTGTACACAAATCTGTTAAGTAAACATAACATAAATTATATTTTAGAAATATTCGGCCAATGTAAACACAAAGTCTTTATTTGCATAACATAAAAACAGAAGTAATAGTACTAATAATACTAATAATAATACTAATAATGGTCCAAGTACTTACTAAAGCCCCCCTTGGCAGATATCACAGTCTCAGGATGCCTTTCATAGCCAACTACAAATCTTTCTATTCCTGCCCTAGGAAGTTTCAGCCACCCTTCCACGCAGGGCACTCGTTAATATTCTTGGGTCGACTTGCATACACAGAACGTTCAAGATCTGCCCACAGATTTCCACAGAGATGTTTCTTTTATAGCTTGTGTTTCCTGGAGTAGTTCACGATAGAAGGCAGCCTCCGTGTCTCGACTGAATGAGTTACATTTTCTACATTTTTCAAGAACTTTTTATATTTTTAAGAATCTGTTTTTCTATCTACCTGTGCCACATGCCCCTCTCAAAGAGCATGAAGAAGAACCACAAAAAGGAACCAAGACTTTCCCCAAGCACATCACAAGTTTCTCAGTTAAGAGAGATCCCTACCTGCCTCCTCCACGTCATACTCCTCCCCTTCAAACTCGTCGTCATCTGACTCTGCGTCCTCTGGATCCGGGTGTAGAGCCTGGCACTCACACATAGCCGAAAACATGGACTCCACTGCAACACACAGACATGGGTTAATTTGAGGAAGTAGATCTGGTGGAACACACAGGCTTACAGGGAGACGAATGCCTGAGCACGTTTACGTGCACTTAATAATCTTATCAAAATCTGATTTCTGCAGTTATGTGGTCATTCAGAAGGTGAGGGGAGGGTGATTTTAGCTCAGTAATGGTGTCTCTCAGTGTATGTCCACTCTTACCATGATTTCTTTCAGCTCTCTCAGGCTGTGCACTTGCGCAATCTGACCGCGGGGCCGTAAATAAACAAGCCGTGTTTAACCCAGAGTTCACACCGACAGCAACTACTCGCTGGTATTTCATCACCTTCATTTCTGAGCTTGGGTGTTGCGCGTTTCACTGACACCAAGCACAAATCAGACGCGTTCCTGCTAAGAATGATTTAATCCCTGTGTAGTGCAGTCACTGTCTGTGCAGCCACTGTCTGAAGAAAACAGTTTTTCGATTTTTGCTGTTGCCATATATTTGAGGCTGAAAGCACCACCACCTCTCCTCCACCTCTAGAACAATCATCTAGGAACCAAAAAAAGAGCACACCGTTTCACAGTGGGGGAGGTAAGGCGCATCCCACCCTGCTCCATGCTCCATTTCGATTAGTAATCACAACATTGCTTCGTTCCTAACATACTGTTAAACTTGGCTCCACCTGTCACATCTTTGCTTTGCCTCCTGTCACTGATCCTTGACACCTTTCTTTGAAAATAAATGACTTCCGGTTGCTTTGTAGCGCCGTGTCACTGCCGGTGTGAACACAGGGTGACACAGCAACTGTGAATCAGCAACAAAATAGTTTCGGAGAAACGCTGAAACCAACCACAAGCTCAACGAAATGATCAAGACCGGCGTTCAAATATGACTCGATGTTTAAAACAAGCAGCTGCATCAAGTTTTGTTATGTTTATGTGACATCTTATTCTATTAGTTTACAGGTCAGCTGGAAAGCAGAAATCTGACCACTGAGTGTGTGTGATCCAATAATTGCGGAAAATCAAATTTGGTCAGTAATCCATTCACCACGTTTATATGCACTCGAGTACTCAGACAGATTTCCACCATCTCACAGTTGCTGTGTTATACACAGAGTGCTTACTTCCGGTACCGCAGTCTGTTTCCACACATGCACAGGCTGAGATATCCGAAAGAATTCAGAGTAACTGAGAAATCAGATTTCTGAGCTAATATCCAGCTCTCTTTACTGGATCTCTTAATCAGATTTCTAGGCCTTAATCCGATCTAGGAAATCGGAGTCTGTTGTTTATATGGCCATCTGTCTACACAGATAACTGCAGAAATCAGATTATAATCAGACTACTGAGTGCATATAAACCTATTCACCGGGGGCTTCTTTTTTTTTAAGGAATTATTATTACTGAATTTCTGTAAAGCTGCTTTGAGACAACATCAGTTGTAAAAAAGTGCAAAATAAACAAATTTTATTTGATTTTTGATTTGATTCATGTTTGTCACATCTTATTCTATTAGTTTACAGGCCAGCTGGAAAGCAGAAATCAGACCACTGAGTGTGTGTGATCCAATAATTGCAGAAAATCAGATTTTGTCAGTAATCCATTCACCACTTTATATGCACTTGATATATCAGATATCTGAGAAATCAGATTTCTGAGCTAATATCCAGCTCTCTTTACTGGATCTCTTAATCAGATTTCTAGGCCTTAATCCGATCTAGGAAATCAGAGTCTGTTGTTTACGGCCATCTGTCTACACAGATAACTGCAGAAATCAGATTATAATCGGATTACTGAGTGCATATAAACCTATTCACCGTCTGACTCATGTAGACCCAAAGTTTCCCTATTATCTGATTACTAAGCCCATGTAAATGCACTCATAATACATATACACACACCTGCTACACCTAATGGGAGATCTTTAAGATCTGGAAATATGCATGCATTCATTCTATTGGTGAAATCATGTCGCTGTTTGCTACAGAAGCACAACAGTTTTCTGCGCACTCACACAATCTAATACATAAACCTTTTTGACCTAATCTTGAGTTTTCTTAAAGCAAAACATATACAGGGGTTGGACAATGAAACTGAAACACCTGTCATTTTAGTGTGGGAGGTTTCATGGCTAAATTGGACCAGCCTGGTGGCCAATCTTCATTAATTGCACATTGCACCAGTAAGAGCAGAGTGTGAAGGTTCAGTTAGCAGGTAAGAGCACAGTTTTACAGTTTTGCTCAAAATATTGCAATGCACACAACATTATGGGTGACATACCAGAGTTCAAAAGAGGACAAATTGTTGGTGCACGTCTTGCTGGCGCATCTGTGACCAAGACAGCAAGTCTTTGTGATGTATCAAGAGCCACGGTATCCAGGGTAATGTCAGCATACCACCAAGAAGGACGTTTTCCTCCACCAGCATCACGTAGTGACCTGGCCACTATCCTGCAAGAAGAATGGCTTAAAATCCCTCTGACCACTGTGCAGGACTTGTATATGTCATTCCCAAGACGAACTGACGCTGCATTGGCCGCAAAAGGAGGAGGAGGCCCTACACCATGCTAATAAATGATTGTGGTCTAAAACCAGGTGTTTCAGTTTCATTGTCCAACCCCTGTAGTTCAATATCCCGCATCAGAGTCATAAGACACTTGGTCTGCGTCATGCAGTAGACGGTATGTGCATCTTTAAAATCAAAAGGTTCACCACACTTACAAGCGGCTTTATCGCTGGGTACAAATCGGATCTCTGTGATGACCCCATCTTCACTGTCATCGTCACTCTCTTCTTCACCTTCGTCATCTGGAGCTCTCTCCTGCATCTCCGCCTCGTTGTCATCTGCGTTCACAGCGATTGCAGTTGAAGACATGGTTAACCACAACAATACAAAGCATAACTCAAAAAAAAAAAAAAAAAAACCTCTGCCGTGGCCGAAACTCAGCCATGACTGCAAAGCCACATTAAAATTCAGGCAGTTGTTGGTTTTTTTTTTCCCTTCATGTATACATAATTAGGGCCTTCCATGGAAAACTACTCATTCTGTGCATGTGTTTACAGGGTGAGAGGAGAGTTAACATCCTTACCATCAAGCTTTTTGTTGACCATCACATACAGGTGCTCTTGTGGGTAAGAACTTAGGTCTCGAGAGATTGCGTGGAGGCTGATGGAGGGGTACTCCAGCGAAAAGCCCATCCCTGATCCATCGAACCACGACAGACGCCTGAGAGGACGGGACACAGTTATAGTTAGTACAGGTTGGTTCTACACAAACCTAATAAGCTGATTTAATAGATTACAGATTCAAATGCATATCCAAGGAGACAACAGTACAAAGAGCTGGATGTGTTCCAATTAGTGCACTGTGTATACTGAATTAGATATCCTAATACACTGCATAGTGCAGTCTGGTAAGAACACAGGATGTTCTATGAGCTTTTGGAGAACTTCATTATATTGCTGGTGTTATATAAAAAAATAAATAAATAAATAATTGCATGTAGGTAAATAAAATGCATTCTGGGTAAAGTAGTTTTAACTGTATCGATCACTGCCAGACCGTTTCCACTAGCCAGTGTTCTAATTAGAATGGACTAGATACTGAACCATCGGTTAATAGACAGAAAACAATACACCAAGTTAATCATAGACCAAGCACTGTAATTAGAAAGGTTCTATTATGAGCTAGGCATTCAGGAAACTAGATATACTGTAGCTAAGCACTCTAGAGCAAGTGCACATGAACATCAGTGCACACTATATAAACATGCAGCAGCTAAGCGTTCTACAGGAGAAAGACGTGCTGTAGCTAAGCATTATAAGCCATAAGTCCACATGAAGTAAGACTAGGCAATCTAGAACACAAGTACACCCTAGCTAGCCTTCCCTACAATATTACCAAGCAGTGGCTAGGCATTCTCAACCAGAAGTGTGCACTAGTAAGGTGTTCTAGAACATACAGAACACATGTATGTAATGTTCTAGAAGAGTGTTTCTCAACCCTGGCCCTGGAGGCCCCCTGCCTTACACATGTTAGTGGATTCCCTGCCTTAACACGCCCCCTGCAGCTCAGAAAGAGCTCGTTAAGGAGCTGATAACTTAGATCAGGTGTGTGGGGAGCAGGGTCAGAGCTAAAATGTGCTCTAGAACACAAGCACACACTAGATAAGACTTCTAGAGCACAACTGCACACTAGCTAAGAAAATCTACAACACATGTAGGTACTAGCTTAATGTTCGAGAACACAAGCTAAACATTCTAGGGCACAAGGGTGCTCCAATTAAGCAGTTTACAATCAAAACATGTGGTGAGCCATGCATTCTAGAACATGGATCTGGTGTGTTCTAGAGCCTAAGTGCACATAAACTTGGACTGGGTGTTCTAGAACACAAGCGCACCCTAGCTAAGCATCCTACAATATAAACAAGCGGTGGTCAAGTATTCTAGAGCAGAAGTGTAAACTAGCTAAGCGTTCTGGACCATTTAGAACATGTGTAACTAGAGCACAAGTACGCTCTAGATAAGCATTCTACAAGTCAAACATGACAAAGCTAAGCATACTAGGGCACATGTGCCGACAAGCTAGGAACATCTAGGGCACATGTAGGTACTACCTACAACACAAGCAAACTAATTAGGCCTTCTAGAACACAAGGTTGCTCTAGTAAAGCACTCTACAATGTAAAAGCGCAGTTTAAACGTGCTAAGCACGTTTAAACTGTAGTAGGTAAGCAGTAGGTAAGCAGTAGGTATGCAGTAGGTAAGCATTCTAGAACATAGATATGTAATAGCTAAGCGTTCTAGAGCCTTAGTGCACATGAAGTAGAACACAAACGCATGCTATTTAAGCATCCAACAATATAAACATGCAGTAGCTAAACATTCTAGAACATAGATGTGCTGTAACTCAACATTCTACAGCCTAAGTGCACATGAACTAGAACACAAGTACACACTGGTTATGCATCCTATAATATAATAAACATGCAGAGGCTAAGCATTCTAGAACACAGATAGGCTCTAGAATGTTGAGCTACAGCACAAGTGCACATGAACTAGAACATAAGTACACACTAGTGAAGTATCCTAAAATAT
>JAVGWN010001912.1:0-11727 GCA_034552555.1 Semaprochilodus insignis | reverse complement strand
ATATATATATATATATATAATGTATAAATTCTAGATCTGCATCGACACACTTCAGAATTTGAACATCAAGGTTATAATATGAACAGCCATTGCGGAGAAAAAAAAATAATAATAATAATAACAACAACAGTAATAACAACAACAACAACAAGAACAACAATAATACAGATAGGTAGGCATGTATGAACGGGCTGGCCGGGAATGGAACCATACACGGGCAGCGTTTGGGGAACACCACGAGGTCATTTCAGTCTCACAGCTACAGCGTCAGGTATCGGATGTGTTGTATGAGGAAGGTAAGACTAGAACCACGGCCAACTACACGGTCAAATGAGACTCTCTGAGCTGGAAGCATTGTTATCACGGTAAGGCAGTACAGTACAGGATGCCACCTCTGGAGGCCACGTTGGCCGGATCAACGCAGCGGAGGCTGCCAAGGGAGGGAAACGATTCCAAGACCGTGGGGCCTGAGGAGAGGATCGCGGAAACCGCCCAAATCCTGCTCACTCAAACGCGAGCAGCCTCATGAGTCATATACACAATGCTCACTAACACTACACACGGCGTTCACACAGCTACACTGCAGACTAACAGGCCATTCGCCGGGAACCTGACGGATTTAACGAGCTACTTACTGGGCGGGAGCTACTAGGACTTGCATGCAACTGCTAAGCGTCTACGGCAAAACTAGCAGGAGAGTCTCATTAGAATAGCCTAATATGATCCCAGATGAACTGAGCTATCCATGCTTTGACCCACTAATGCTTTCTTTCCCAGCAGCTGATGCTGGATTGGACAAGCTTTCCGAGCGTGATACTGATTTAATGGCCTTTATTTCATATGCACATGAGAGGTACGCCGTCAGTGAGTGCAGTTCATGTAATGAAGTCCCCTATTCAGTCATGGCCGGTTTCCATCCACCCCAACAAGGTATACCATGATTCTCCTGAGCTGGGAGGGTGAAGGCTAGCATGCAGGCTAGCACAAGACACCTGAAACTAAACCCCACATGCTTTTGAGCATTTTGAGCATGCTAACTGCTAAGTCTGTCAGATCAGCTAACTGATACCTACACTGGCTAGCATCGTGCTAATGCAGAGGGACGACCTGCCGTCGTGGGGGGCGCTCAACACTGTGATCTCCCAACGATGGGGCCCAACACTTAAAGCTGCACTAAGTAAGACTTTGGTCTGCCAAAACTGAAGGAGGGAGTTTTTCAGACCACCCTGTACATCTTTACGCACTAACGTCGCATGCACAGGCTCAAAAAGATGATGACGTTTCGGTCTCAAAACCAAGAACGTACTGGTGAAGGTTACAGTATGATGACCGTAGTAGATCTCACATCCACGGAAAACCCTCACCAAGTTTCCACCAAAGAGGGCTTCAAATCGGCAAATCTTACACAAAAGAGCAGCTTTAAACTTCACTGGGTTCACGATTCGCTATTCTCACAATACTGCAGATGAATATTCCAATAAATGAGCCGGGAGGTAGTGGTGGAGTGAGGAGGCGATTGGCTTGGGCTGCTTGAAAACCTAGATGTTTCAACGATGCGATTAAATTAGTTAGCCTAATTATTAGCACATCCAGCTTCCATGATCTACACTGAGAGTTCTGCACTGCGATATAACTGACCTCTAACCGAGCTTGAGCTTCTTCAACCTTGCTAATCTAGCTAGCTAAGCCTCTATTAGCCTCTCAGCATCACTGTCACGGTCAAGTAGCTTGAAATCAAGGACTTGGCTTGTTGTGCTGTCTGTGTCTTGGCCAAAATGTTAGCATATACGGCATGTACAGTTTGGAACTTAGTGTTAATCAGCCATATTACGGTTGATAGCAGTAGGCTATGGTGCTAACTTAGCTAGCCAGCAATGCTAAACAAACTGAAGTCAGATATCTTTTTTGGCTTAGCCTATTAACCAGGAGTTCATCATGAAAACCCACTCTGCCATCCTAACCTTTCATATGCATATAAAATAAACCCAGTTTAAATCTGAATTTAAAGCTTGTCCAATCTCATGGACGGGTCAGTTGACCACCTCAGCCCAACGACTGAAGCTACTGATCTACTGACTACAGGTTGTAGTTAAACATTAAGGCAACTGATTCGCTCTGGTTTAATTAGAGAGCTCTCCATCAGCTTGTGGCGGACCCGCAGTTGTGCTTTCAGGTTCCGCTGAAATGGCGGACCGGGTTAGCTTTCCCAGTTGTGCTGCTGCGGGCCCGTGACTGGAAGCCCAAAGGAAACTGGACTTGAGGGCATTCTCAGCTGGGGAAGCTTGGCATGGTTTCTCCTTCACGAAGCCACTTCTCGTTCAGTCTCAGCGTTCCTTCAGCAGTGTGGTTTAATGACCGGATCCGTTCTTGGCTCCAAGAACCCCAAGGGCACTTGGAAAGGTTGTGCTACCAGCGATTTTTCCGTATCAGACACCAACAGGAGTAACACTGTCACACATACTGAGGGAACACGTGCAGCTAGCCAACAGGGTGAGGTGGACAAAGAACGCAGCTCCGTTATCTCAATACGCTTTCTTTGTTGCAGTTGACCAACATAAACACTGAAACAAAGACCAACTGAAGGTACGAACCATCCGAACCAGAGACCACACACACACACACACACACACACACACACGATTCTCAGAGTGCTCTGTCTGATCGTCTCTTATATATTCCTCAAATAAAGCTCTTTATGAAACAATAATAATAATAATAATATTAAAAAAAGAATAGTCAGCTCAAATGGACCAGCAGCACCTTGTTCTCCGCCTCTTTCTATTCAACAGAGTGGGGGGGGACGAAGAACAAAACAACTCTGAACTCAGTAGTGCACCTTGGGAAGGGTTTCTGGAGGAACTTGATTAGTCGCGATGGGACGCGCGCCTGAGTCATGCACTTGGTATAGCAGACTGGAGATACTGTGCTAGAAAGAGCCTTCCGTCCCGCTGCGCTCTGGACAGGAGAACATACGTCAGTCACAACGGCCTCTGAGGAGTGGAGGACGAGGACGCTCAGGTTTCTCCCTCATCGCCTGTGAAGACAGAGAGAGAACAGAGATTACAGTTTCGGGGACAGCCATAAAATACCGAGGCAACAATCTGGCCAAAAAAAACCAAAAAAACAAAAAACTTGATAGTGAAGTTAACGTAGTCCATCAGCCTAGACAGGTTCGGTGTCTGAAGTTTGCTTCTGGATCTACAAGGATAATGTAGCTGGCAAATACTTTGAGGTAAAAATAATTACCAGTTTTTTTTTTTCTCCTTTTTTTTCTGCACAATTCTTTAAAGTCATTGAGAGTGTTTGATGGGCAATGATTAATAGAGGAGAACTCTTAGAGTGGTTTAACACCCTAACATCCACATCCAGTCCAGACTGCAGTCCAGAGAGAAGCCTAGAGATACAAACTCTGAAGGGGTTTTTAAACCATTGTTGACGAGTGAAGCAACTCCTCCCAAAGGTCAAAGGAAGATAAGAAAATGCTTGCAGTGTTCCAGGGTGGCAACTCCTCCCAGAGGTTAACCAAAGGTCAAGGAAATGCAAGAAAATGCATAAACTGAATAGGGGGGGAAAAGGTTTACAACAGGGGCATTAAACTCTTCAGGACGTCTGGTTACCATCACCACCACTGTGACCAATCCTGACTCCTTCTCTAAATTAGAGCTCTTGACATCAAATCACTCTGAATGACTGGGCTTATGAATGAGCTATGCAGAAATACTGTCATCTGTAACAATGGGCATATGCACATAGCAGCAGTCCACCCCAATAGCAGCACTGTTCTGGCCCAAATCTGGCCCACATTCTCTGTGTTCATCTGGCCCATTTGCCACACTGAATGATGGCACTGGTTGCAAGATGTGGCCCACATACGCACCAGATTAGGGCCAAACCTCAGCCAAAAGGAGGCATATCTGCTGTATCTCTGCCAGAAGTGGGCCACATCTGTTTTTGGGACAGGTGGGCCAAATGCATGTCGTAAATAAGTGGGCCACCTTTGGCTCACAGCTAATTGCCAGTGCCGATAGTGGGCCAGGCAGTGCCATATCTCTGCCAGACGTGGCCCATATCCGCATGCTATCCTTTTGCTCAGTTCTGTAGATCAGAAACCACATAAGCGCGAGATGATTGGGCGTGCGGTTTGCTCAGGGCTAATTGATGTACTTAAGCTTCCATTACTAGTTACATTAGCTTCAAAGCTCCAGTGCAAAGCTAACGAAGCACAGCACATCAAGGCTGACTGACTCCATATGGTATCCGTACCATTATAATCAAACATAGCAAATAGAGAAAGGCGTGTCTAAACTCTGTTAGGCAACTAAAGAAGTAATCAGACAAACTGAGACAAGCAGATGGCACAGAACAAGAGAGGTGAGTCCAGAAAACCAGACAGGGCTATATTTTCGTTTTGGTGATGGGAGGGGAAAAACAGATCCATGAGGGAGGAGAGAGTAAAAGGTAAAGCATCCTGAAATGCAAGTGCTGCATTTTTTTCACAGACTGTAATAAAGCACAACATGCTGACGTGGAAAAACAATCCGACTCCATTCCTTTCTTTTGCTGGACAGGCTCTGTCTGGACGTCAGCACAGTGCAGTAGAGGCGCCAGCAGATGGTGAATCGGGACAAACATAGAGCAGTAAAGAGGGGCGAGCGAAGGAGAGGCCTCCGGGGGATCACACTGCAGACTTTAGGGAGGCGCAGTAAAATTAATTTACACTAAATCACACTTCAGCGCTGATGAGCTTCTCTCCTCCATGCGATCATCATCATGAGGAACTCTCAGCCTCAATTAGTCCTCCTGAGTCCATTTTATAACACTACATACATCCACCGGCCACTCGTATCTACACTCACTGTCCATTGTATCAGGTCCACTGACCGTATAGGAGCACTCTGTAGTTCTACAGTTACAGACTGTAGTCCATCTGTTTCTCTGTGTACCGTATTACCCTGTTCTTCAAAGGGTCAGGACCCCCACAGGACCACCACAGAGCAGGTATTATGTGGGTGGTGGATCATTCTCAGCACTGCGGTGACACTGACGTCGTGGTGGTGGTGTGTTGGTATGTGGTGTGAGTGGATCAGACACAGCAGTGCTGCTGGACACCTCAGTGTCACTGCTGGACTGAGAATCGTCCACCAACCCAAACTGCCCTGCACAGCAGCATCCTATGGGCAGCGTCCTGTGGGCAGCGTCCTGTGGGCACTAATGAAGGACTAGAGGAGGACCAACACTGCACTGTGCAGCAGCAGATGAGCTATCGTCTCTGACTGTACATCTACAAGGTGGACCAGCAAGGTAGGAGTGTCTAATAGAGTGGACAGTGAGTGGACACAGTGTTTCAACACTCCAGCAGCAGCACTGCTGTGTCTGATCCACTCACACCAGCACAACACACACTAACACACCACCACCACGTCAGTGTCACTGCAGTGCTGAGAATGATCCACCACCCACATAATACCTGCTCTGTGGTGGTCCTGTGGGGGTCCTGACCGTTGATGAACAGGGTAATAAAGTATACAGAGAAACAGATGGACTACAGTCTGAAAGACTATTAGTCAGAGCTGAGTCAGAGGCCCTCAGCCTTTAGTCTGTCCACTTCACCCAGTAATGCTTTTTCCCAGATGGAGATGCTCTTATTCCATAAAGCAGACAGAACAGCAGTTACAGAAAAAGGGCTGTTGTCCATTTTCTCTCCTATTTCCAGCAGTCAAAACTGGGACAAAAACAAGGACAAAAAAAAAAAAAAAAACACACCTCGAGTTTCTAGTGTTTTGTTAGCAGTAACTGCAATTTAGATAGACCATTGGGGGTTCTAGATTAAACACGGACATTTGAAGCGTGTTAAAGACATTCCAGGTTTTATTTGAAGCTTATAAACAGACATTATTATATATTTTAGCTTGTAGGAGTTTTACAGTGACTCTTTCAGTAAAGAGTCCTGATATAGAGCTGCTGCTGCTGTTTTCCATTTCCAACAACTGACTGAAACCTGGCTAGACTACAGCTGGCATTCAGTCAGTTACGTATCTAGAGCTTCCAGAAAGACTTCCGAGCGGATTTCTTTCCATCCCAAAATTGGTCCCACTCTTTGGAAATCAAACTGTGACTGGCTACGTGTCGCACAGACTTGCTAATGATTAGTGGTCAGAGGTCTGTAAGCTGGTTCCCTAAGACAGTCCCCCCCAGACGGTCCACATCTGAGCTATAACCTAACTTACAATCCATAAGTGTTGAGCAAATATGGGGACTGTGTGCTGATAACCACTCTTCATCTTGCTCGCTCCAGGTACTGTGTCTGTTCCTAACCCTTTCAGTCCCGTCATCCTCAGCTGAGTGCACAAACAGCGGGAACGATAGCAGGAACATGGAGGGCTTAAGGCGGGGCTACCTCTGCTTGACTGAGCCGTAAGAGTCTAGCAGCTGAGTGCTGGCCAGCTCCAGATTCCAGTCATACATCTCCAGAATCTTATGACACTCCACCCTGGTCTTCAAACCCAGACAGAAGAGCTGCTCCACCTGGGGGGGAGGGGTGGGGGGAGAGAGAGAGACACAAACATCTGTTACTGACCAGTTGCTAGCATTTTAAATTACTGACATCATCAAAGGGCCAGTTATTAGAATTTAGGTATTAGCATTAGCAAATGACCAATTATTAGCATTTAGTCGTTAGCATCAGCAAATGACCAGTAATTAACGTTTAGTTCTTAGCATTAGCAAATGACCATTTATTAGAATTTAGTTGTTAGCATCAGCAAATATCCAGTAATTAACGTTTAGTTGTGAGCATTAGCAAATGACCATTTATTAGCATTGAGAATGACCAGTAATTAACGTTTAGTTGTTAGCATTAGCAAATGACCAGTTATTAGCATTTTAGTTATTAACACTAGCAAATGACCAGTTATTAGCCATAGCAAATAACCAGATATTAGCATTTTAGTTATTAGCATTAGCAAATGACCAGTTATTAGCTTTTTAGCATTTGGATGAAGTCTACCTAACTGGCCTATGGCGACGTTTTTTACATAACAGCAGAGACACTGGAAGCCCCCACACTGACTACGAGTGTCTGCGCTGCAGAGCTGTTCAGCTGACTGGCATACTGGAAAATCTCACTGATCACAACACAGAGTCTCGTGGCGTCCATTTTGCTGTAAGAATGATGGCACTGCAGGGCTGTGTGACAGTCATCAACCGCATGTGCGTTTATGCATGTTCACGTGGCATTCGCTTTATAACAACCGTGAATTATGAGACTCATGAAATACAGTCTGCAGTGTCTCGTCCATACGTTCAAGACTGATCATGTGGAGCAGACATGGAGCAGACTGATCACAGGAAGGCTCCGAGCGAGCTCCTGCTGCTTCGCTTCACTCACAAGCTCTATTGGCCCAAAGCGAGTAACCAGCGACCATCCTCAGCATTTAAGCACAGCAACAACAGGTTGTGTAGTACATGCGGTCAGTATATGAAAACAAACTGCTCGTCTTTACACAGTCTTATACTGAGTGTATGATGCCGTTACCTTCAGATAGTGCACAGCCTTCTGTACGTTCCAGCTGTGGTTCTGCAGGGCCGTCTGACATTCTTCAATCGTTACCCCATGCACCGCGTCCTGCACCTGAACAAAGCAGAAGCACCCAATTAGGAACGTCCCAAGGATTTACCTTCAGAGAGACGAGGAAATATAGAATATGTATTTTTAGTATGTAAATGAGCACATGTCTGGGTCTAAGGTGCACACTGAGCATGTGCGGTCTTATTTATCTAGAGGTACAATACATCACCATAATGTTCCTATTCTTTATTAAACCTTAACACTGCTACACTCACCACACTGTACTCTTTCAAAGGCAACTCGGTTTTGATATGATGTGCATCACAGAATCCAATAAGCAGGCTAATGTGGAGACGGACACTCAAGACCAATCAATCAGGGCTCAGAATGTAGAGATGTACTGGAGTGACCGCAATACAAATAGGTCCCCTGGTCTTTGCTGCCCTCTACTGATCAGCAACACCAATAAGTAGCGGTCAATCAAAGACCTTCTGTATGCTGCACAATCTGACCAAACAATAACTCCTCAATGTAACTTGTACCAGGAAAAAGAAGAACTTAAGAAACAGTCACAGAGGAACCAACACTCAAAAGGAAAAGCTCTCAGAAGAGCATGAACAGGAGCCACGGAGAGGAACCGAGAGTCAAACGAAAACGCTCCCAAACAACATGAAGAGGAACCACCTAACCAAGTCTCAGTTGGAAAAGCTTTTGGAAAAAAAAATGGTGAACCATCCTGAGGAACCAGGACTCAAATGAAAAAGCTCCCAAAGAACATGAAGAACAACCCCAGAGAGGAACCAAAGACTCAAATGGAAAAGCTCCCATAGAGCATAAAGAACCACCACCGAGTGGAACCAACACCACCAACCAAATATATATATATATAAGAAGTCGAGCATATGAAGAAGAACCATAAATAAGTCAAATAAGAATTCAGGTAGAATGTTGTCGGAATGCAGTGGAATTCAGAGAGAATTGTCAGGTTCGAGTCAAGTTCACAGAATTTTGTTGGGCTGAAGTCGGGTACAGACAGTGTTTTTTGGGGTACAGTCAAGTTCAGACAGAATGGTGTCAGCTATAGTATATAGCTGTATAGTAGACAGAATATAGTTGGTTAAAGTCGGTTCAGACAAAATTTCAGACAGAATTTTGGGCTATAGTCGGGTTAAGACAGAAATCTTTGGGATAAGCCCTTAAAAAGCATGAAGAACCACCCGGAGGAACCAACAGTCAAACTCCCCAAGTTCCCCAAAGGCAAGAAGAACCACAGACAAGAACCAAGACTCAAATGGAAAAGCTCCCTAAGAACCACAGAGAGGACCCAACACTCAAAAGAAGAAACTCTATAAGAGCACAAAGAACCACTGAGGAACGAAGAGTCAAATAGATCGGCTCAGATATCGGATAAGGAAGAACCACCGGAAAACCAAGAGTGTCAAATGGGAACGCCATCAAAGAGAATAAAGATAAACCACTGAGAGGAGTCAAGGCTCACATGGAAAAGCTCCCGGATAGCAAGAGGCTTTTTATTGTCATTCCATCCATGTACAAGTACACAGTGGAGTGAAATTATGTTCCTCCAGGAACAAGGTGGAACATGGAACAACAGAGTACAACGTGCATTAGGATGAATCACCAATAGGAACCAAGACTTAAATGGACAAGCCGAAGAAAACGAAGAAGAACCACACAGATAAATTAACACTCTTAAAGAACATGATAAAGAAGCATGAAGATGATCCACTGAGAAACCAAGAACCAAACGGAAAAGCTCAGAAGCAGCATGAAGATATAGCTGAACAGGAAAGTTCCCTAAAAAAACTGGGAAAAACGTGTAAACGAGCTAAACCCGGAGTACTCACCAGTTTGACTCTGTCTGGGGTGCAGCCTCCCTCAACCCTGCTGACTGAACCATCGGTGGTCATTCTGGGGTGGCTCAGAGAGTTCTTAACACCTGCTCTGCCCGAGGAATCCATCAGACTGCTGTTGTTGTTGGAGGAGAAGTTGGATTTGGGCTCCCCCTGCTGCTGCTGGTGGACCATGGGCCGCACTGTGGCCGTATTGAGGCTCCGCCTTTCTTCTCCCGTCTCTGCCTCTTTGAAGAACTTGTCATAGCGGTCCAGATAAGACGGCCTCTCTGGCAGGAGGTAGTAGTGCGTGTTGCTGACTTTTTTGCCATCTCGGACTATGGGCAGGATGCAAGGTCCTTTGGTCACTTCTTTGTCCTTGCCTTGTGCTTGAATGACCTTGGGGGCAGCATACTTGGGGTCCGAGGCGAAGCTTTGAGTGGTAGGCATGAGCTTACCAGGAGATGTGGAGAGGTAGGAAGAGCCATAAATGGAGGCTGGAGAGCAGTGACTGCCAATGTAGAGTCCCATTGGACTAGGGGTGCGAGAGCCAGGTTGAGAGAGGGGGTCCCGCGGGGGGATTTGAGGAGGACGCACTTTGTCCTCTTCAAACCCGGAGGCTGGAGAAAGTTCACCTGACCAGCGTGCATACTCTGCACCTGGGTTTTTTGGGGGTCTGGGAGGAATTGGGATACGGGGCGGAATTTGGGGTTTGTCCTCGGACGCGTTGAGGACAATCTGGCGATAAAGTTCAGGGTTTGGAACGTTGAGACGCCTCATGCACTCCTGCTGCAGCTCCTGGAAGATTTCCGCCGACTGGGAGAAGGTTCTTGCGCGGCTTTGCCCTCTTGGCAAGAAGAGATTGTCCTCTATGTGAGGCTTATCCTCATCTGTGGGAGTGCAAAGTGCCCGCGGAGATCCGGGTTCCGCACTGTTAATCGAGCTGACCTCGATGTCATCTTCGTCTTGTGCTACATCGTCATACGCTGGGGGAGGAGGGAGGGGCCTGGAGTCCCAGTCCACCACTGGCGTGGGATGGAGTGGCCGGGGCAGAGTTTGGGAGGGGCTCTGGGGCGGAGTTCCATCCAGAAGGTTCTCTGCGTCCAGAGAGAGTTTGGCAAGAGTAGGAACGTGAGTCTCCACC
Organism: Semaprochilodus insignis; assembly: GCA_034552555.1. NCBI lineage: Eukaryota > Metazoa > Chordata > Actinopteri > Characiformes > Prochilodontidae > Semaprochilodus > Semaprochilodus insignis. The sequence continues at coordinate 1,166 of JAVGWN010001912.1, read as the reverse complement.
ACAGGGGAGGGCGACGGGGTAGCTGAGGGGACTTCCTCCCCAAAGTCTATGAGGGAAACCTCTGTTAGGATACCGCCTCCTGGAGCCCGGAGGCCATAAACGGGCTTGGTGGCCGAGACCCAAGCGGCCGGCTTTAGTTTGAGGCTTTTCATGCTGGCCTTCTTTAACGAGAGGCGCCTCAGTCCAGAGGACGTAAGGTCTTCGTCTTCAGTAACTGGGTCATAAGTGGGCTCTAAAGCACAAACATACAGAAGTTTATTGTCACTGCTGGAAGAGAACCTTGTCTTGTATAACGTTGCTGTGGTAGAGATACATCAGAGATAACCTGCAAAGTTTATTACTCAGATATGTATCTTCGTATTCTCCAGTGGTTCTGAGGAAGTTGGGAAACCTACAGCATCTTTTACAGGCAGCGCTAACAACTGCACCCGATCATTAGCAGAGCATTGGGAGCACACCATGCATGAAGGATTGATTCTTCACAGTGTGCCCCCAACTTCCACACAAGTTACAATCAGTCCCATCTTAAAAGGTAATCCTTAAAAAGCCTCGGCATCCCAGAGGACGTCAATCCGAGCCCTAAATCATCTTAACGATGTTGTTCTACGTAAGGAAAAAAAAGTGCTTACAACATCTGCAACAAGGTTTAAGGGGACCTCATGCGTCAACCACAGTGTCAAAGCATTAGGGGGGGGGGAGCAATCGTTGGCTCGCTGAGGCGATGGTGCTGCCCAGTTACCTCATAGTTTATCAATGCAGTCAGGTTAGTGGAGACAGGGAGCGGAGGTTTAGGAAGATGGAGAGCCAAGAAGCAAAGCTGGCACAATGTAAACCTTTGCTGGGGGTAGAACTGGACATATTGGTCCAAACCCCTCTACTGATCTGGAGCATTCGTCAGGACTGAGCCGGGATCACGTTTCTTGTTTGGGTTTCTTATAGCCCAACACCATTTATCTCTAACTTGAGGGGTTTTATAAGACAGCAGTGGAATTCAGGCAGTACTTTGTTGGAGTACAGTCAATTCAGGCACAATGTTGACAGCTACAGACAAGTTTACAGAATTTGTTGGGCTACAGTCAAGTTCAGGAAGAATTTTGTTGGATTACAATGGAATTCAGGTAGAATGCTGTCGGAATACAGTGGAATTCAGAGAGAATTGTCAGGTT
>JAVGWN010001911.1:0-11730 GCA_034552555.1 Semaprochilodus insignis | reverse complement strand
TATATATATATATATATATATATATATATATATATATTATTATGTACAGCAAGAAGTGAAAATTAACTGGCTAAAATCCAGTGGAACAGCTCATAATGCTAAATGTGGATAGATGACGTATTACAGGAAGTGGCTTGTTGTTAAGGGGGTGTGGTGAAAGTTTGTTAGCATTTTTTTTTTTTGCCAAATGCTATAAACTGCTGGTTTTCAGCCTTTGCACCATGGTGTTACAAAATAGATGTTTAGGCAAATGAAAGGATAAATATTGTTTTCAAAATAATACTTGATACTAGGCATGAACTGAAATGAAGAAAAACACCACTGAGTATCCTCGCTTCATGTGTGAGGATAACCGAAAACTCAATAGCTAATCTTCTGTGTTGTATGTGTACCCCTGCTTTAAACAATTTTATTTATTTATTTATTTGGAAAAGATTTTACAATTTATTTTTAAATATGTTTTTGTAATATTGGCTGGGGGTCTTAAAAAGTTTGCCTTGGCTATACCAACCACACTGTGGTCTCCACATCTGTTGTTAGACACAGCTTAATTAACATGTATTTTTATTTTTTTCATTAATGCAAAATGAAATGGGTTGAAATGATTGTTTTAGAAGCATAATGTTGCTGTCCAAAGAAAAACAATTATCTCCAACATGGCAATTTTAATGAAGAGAGCAAAAATCGAATCTAATTTAATGTAAATTAATGGAACCACATTTTTATCCAAGCAATTTTGGTTCTGTTGGTCCATTCAGCTGCTGTGTTCAAATGGTGTGTTGGACAGCAAAAAGTAAAGTCATGTTACTCAATAAAACTCTGCAAGGTTTGTAGATATATTAATGGGCTTCAGTACATTATGCAACACTAACTAAAAGTCAGAATATCTGTTTCCACCACTCCTTCTCTGGTTAAATTACTGGCCTTATTGCTCTTGCCATCTGTCCTGAGGTCAGTCTTACTGTTATGACCAACCACCATATGGTCAGTAGGATGATGGCATCTGAACTGCTCCAGTGCTGCTTTTGCATCCTACTGCTCACCCACTGACTCCACAGGGTCAGTAATTGGCCATTTTTACAGCTGAAATTGATTTCCTCTGTAAATTTCATGCATAGCTGTCTGCAGGGAAATTAATAAAAATCTGTTGGTGCAGTAAAAGCTGTCATTGTGCTCTGTCGGCTGAAGCGGAGTGGAGCTGTGTGTGATCCTTGCTCTGTCTCTGGGTGTTTGAGCAGATGTTCAAGTGGCACTCGCCCTATTGGTAATCCCATCATAATGAAATGCAAAGGACCAAGTGGGAATGAGTTATTGAGTTGTGCTGTGTTTTACTATTGCTTCTTATTAATTCTCTTTTATTGAAAATTGGTTCTGTGCCCGGATCTTGAAAGTTGGTCATATATGGATTGTTTTGGGGTTCAAGCAGTGCTGTGCAATATATCTATACCTGTATAATGACCAAGGGTGGTCTTTGTACTAGGCAAAAAAGGCATATATAATATATCTAGATATTTAAATATTTGAAAGTATTGTTTATTTTATTTTAAATATTTTTTTTATTTTAAATATGTATATATTAATATATTAAAAAATGATCTGTTATTTGCAAGTGTGGCTTTCCCATGTTATGTAATGACAACTGTGTGAACAGATGATTGGGATAATCTAGATTTTGGAAAAAAAGGCCCATGTGATTTTCTGTGAGCTAGGAGGGATGGAAACAGTTTCTATTTTTTCATTTAGAGCAGAGTGTTTTACAGGGTCAGTGGACTGTATGTAATGATGGGATTTATATTTGTATAGTTAGCTCTACTGTTGGGTAATTGTCCATAGAAGTAACCCATTCAAGTTACTAATAATGTTTCTCAAAAGCGTTATGGTGTTGAGTTACTTATTACTTCATGGATAAATGATCTCACTGCTCAGTACTTTACATCTGTGTTACAAAATCTGATCCTGACAACAATATTTATTTATTTATTTATTTACTTATTTAGTCGGTCTATTGTACAATAATAACCACTGTATACATAATAAAATTCTATTCCACAAAACAGCTGTGGCCCTGTTGCCTCTCTAGTAGGAACACTGCACAAGGTTTCCTTTGGAGCTATTTTAAGAGGAGAAAACAGAACATACCAGTCCAGTTACAAAAGCTTCAGTATTGTGCAAAACTCAGAGAACCCACTTCATTTATTTAATTTCCATAATTGACATCAGTTGTAAATTCTTCATTGTTCAGCCTCAAGAAAATGAGCTGAAAATTAGAGAAAAGACCATTAACTATGAGATTTTTCAGGATTTAGTGTGCTCACACTTTGATTTATTACCGCTTGCCTGAGTTTTGCTAAGAAATGAGTTTTTCTACACCCCAAATGTTCAGTCTTAGAAGTTGGTTTGAATTACTGCTTCTCACGATCCAAGTAATCCTGAACACATTCAGGTCTGGACTTTCTTCCTTTTCTCAGACACAGATTTTGAAAGCTACAAATTTCAGATTGGTGGCGTTGTTGTCTTCTCACATTCAAGGGATGAGCATAAACACCTGATCCGGAAAGCTGTCTCTTGGGAAAGTTTTGGTGGTCTACCAGATGATTGTTAGGAGTCCACTTTTTTTTTCTTTCCCTTGGAAGTTTAATACCCCCTCCCCCAAACTTACATTCGTTTTATATGGCAACATTCAGGAAACATGGGTTCATTAACTTTATTCATGCAAACTTAAATATAATATAATCACATGATACATTTGATGAATGACTGCTTGCTGACTTCCTACTCTCTGTGTGTGTGTGGTTGTTTATCTGCAGTTGGAGAATTTGTGAGTGACGTTCTGCTGGTCCCAGAAAAGTGCAAGTTCTTCCATAAAGAGCGCATGGACATGTGCGTCAGTCATCAGCAGTGGCATGGAGTGGCTAAGGAGGTAAGCCAAACCTTCTGTAACCCCCAAAAACACATGCTCGGCCCTGGCACTCCTGCTTAGAAACCAGCTATTGCAGAAGGATAGGTAAAGAGTATGACTGGTGCTCTGTTGAATGTTCTTCTTTATCATTCTCTGCTGTTCATCTTGATTATGGGCTATCTGGTGTGTCTGCTTTGTTCATTCTCTCTTTTGTCTATCTATGGACTTGTTGCAAAATGTCCCTTTCAGCTGTTACAGGATAAGTCTCTGCTTGTTCTCTCACTCTGTGTGTACATCTCCCTCTTTCCGTCTCTTCATGTGTCTTTCACTCAGGCTGTTTACTAGTTTTATGTCGTTCCGGGTTGGAGTCTGCATATATGCAGCAGTTTTTACTGTCATTTTCTTAGTGTTTTTAGGCAGAATTTGGTCTTGGTGCACAGTGATACATATTCACCTTATAAAACCTTTCAGCCATTCCACCCAGTGCTAACCCCCGTTCTTTCTAAGACGCGTTAAGCAAGGTTTATGTACAGTTAACAATAAAGAATATTATGGGTGTCTGCTGTAGATCTTCATGCAGGATTCCTTTGACGTTTATAAACTGAGCAAACATAGGGCTTAAAGAAGCTAGTCATTTTAGATTGCCAAACCTTGCCAATTGACTATTTCGAAATGTGTTCTCAGCAGGTCTTACATTCCAACATTTAGGGAGCAAGACGAGGCTTGGCAGGCCAAAAAAGTGGAATTATTTTGTTAGTTTTACTTAGGAGGACCAGAGCTTTCTGCATGCTTTGACGTTTTCTAAGATTATATAAAATATGCACAAGGAAGTCCTTCTTGAAGGATCTTTTTATCCTGCATGAGCTCATTTGGAGCAAAGATCGGAAATTACTGGTTATTAATTTCCTTAATCAGAGCAACAGTAATGCTCAATATGTCTGCACAATATTAAAAAAAAAAAAACACTGACATTGCAATTTTTTGTTTTCCCCGGGATATTGCATTATGAAAAAATATTCTGGAATTTTCGCCAGAGGACCCGAACATCAATGTTTAGAAAACATTATTCATTGTGAAATGACAGGGGGGGGGAATAAACAGAATAAAAAAGTGGAGAAATTACTTTTTTAACACTTAACTTTTTTGGAACTTTGGTGAACTGAAGCCAATTGCAGAGCATTAAAGACGAAAGCAGGTGAGTGCTGTGACTAATCTTCTCTGTGAATCCGAGAAGGCCTAATTCAGAGTGGATCTGTTTATGGATCTGTTTAAGGGCTTCTTTTTTTAATCAAACATTCATTTCATTTCATTTGTCCTGCGATATAAGTATGCGCATATGGCGATGACAATGCAGAAACGATATATTTTGTGGCCATAAAGCTCAACTTTGTGGCATTTGTTTTCATTTATGTTTTCTTGTTCTGAAAAGGTCATCTGTGACACAAACTAAATTAAAATATCAAATTTGTCAACTTTGTTTGATCACGTTCTTTACATATGAAAGGCGTAGAACAGCAGCATTCAGAAACAATAGATAAAATGGCAGAAATAGACACTTGCCAAGCGTTTGCTTTTGCCTTTACATGATAAGTTCACTGGGCAAGGCGTGAAAGCCGTTAAATGAATTTAGGCTTTTTAATCCTCATAATCACTAATGTTATAGGCGATCCCTAATGAATAGGTAGTTTAGCTTTTAGCTAGTCATTCCCTCTTAAAATTCAGCCTAGGTAAGAAAATATTTTGGCTCTACTTGTCTTAAGGCCAGAAGGACACAAGTGGCAATGGCCTCAAGTGCTGTTTTTTAATGCCTTGATTCTCACATTCTCACATATTCTTAGTTTTTTTTAATCTGATTGCACAGTGATTATTACATTATCTTAAAACTGGTTCTTCCAGATGTTCGGATGGCAGAACTTCAACAGAACGACGCTGACTTGCCTCATTCATGAGTTTCACTTTGAGCTTTTTTTTTTTTGCTTTTTTGTTGTTGAGCGTGTCAGTGGGGCTATCCGTATCTGTTTTTATTACTTCGTTTTCTCTCTGGGCTGTAGACGCTTTTTTAAATTCTACATCCTGTCTTCCCAAGTAATTGTACACCTAAGTCACTGTAGAACAGTGTCAGCACTCTAAATATCTGGAATCACTGCACTGCCACTCTAGAAAATGAGTTTTTGAGCAAAGTTGAAAATGTTCCTCAGTCCTTCATTTCTTGAGCTTTCAGAGGCATGCTGTAATCCAGGTGTGCATTTCTGAATGGTCTTATAACAGGTGGCTCTTTGGAGAGCATTAATCATAGGAATGCATCGATGTGGGAGTTCTGAATCGGTGTCGAGATGATCTGATATTTTGCATGTACTTGTTTGCCGATACAGTTACAAAAACATTCCAAAAATATGTAATTGAAATTGAGACTTAATCTCCCTGGATTAGCAAAAAATATAATATTTATTTCCAGTGGTGGACGGTAAGGAAGTAAATGTACTTTGTTACCGTATTAACGTAGTTTTTACTAAGGTTTTTTAATTTTGGGTGACACTTTACTTTTAATTCAAAGTCAGGTATCTTACCTTTTACTCCACTACATTATGCAAAATTGGTCTTTCCTTTTGTTTTATGCATGCATAAAAACGTAGCATGTCCAAACAAAAAAAGCGTGACGCGAGCCCACCAATCAGGGTACAGCAGTCATTTTGTTTTGAGCTTGTTCTGTGTTCTGTGCTTATGATACATTTGAATAGACTTCAGTGTCAGACTACTTAATGACCTTCTATTAAAGACTGGTGGACTGAGAGTAACATTAGAATCTCTTCACCTAAAATGAGTTTATTTAAGAGTCTTGTTCCAGAAATGATAATGATGATATTTGACCTCGGGTATCTCTGCTTTAACTCAAATACATGGTTTGTGTGCTTCGTCCACCACTGTTTCTTTCTGAAGGATTATGAATGCAGTAAAATTAATACAGTGCTGAGATTTTCACAAACACGGCTTAAACACCGATTTGAAACAGAAGTCAAACATCTGTCCAATACAGACAGATCATTTATGCGTCTGTCTGCTGATACTAATACGATTTATCACTGTGTATCCATATTTAGTATTTCAGATCTAGACTTTCAGACTGATTTTCAGTACCATAAATAGTGTGGTAGTTAGAAGTGGGTGTATGGTGGTATTTTATCATCATCTTAATTCTCCTAAAAAAAAAAAGGTCTGTGAATATCTGTGTGTAATAAATGCATAAACCGCTTTGTAACATGCAGCTGATGAGATGCCAACTCAATGTCAACAGTAATTCTTTTTTTTTTTTTATCCATTCACAAATTTTCCCTGTTCCTTATTAAACAACCCTTTTTTAATTGAATTGCTGGTGTATTTAGTCCATTCCAAATTGTTTGCAAGCTTGTCAGTGTCTCAAGTATTGCTGTATTTTCTGAATTTATGCACTTTACATATTTGCCATATTGTCCAACATTAATTCTAATATTAGTTGCAAATGTACAAATCAGCCGAGCTAATGCATGTTGCACTATTTCTAGTGTAGACTACTGTGTGCAGACTGACCCATAAACGTTGTGTTCCAGTTTCAAGTAGATTGTGATTTCTTTCTCATCTGTGCTTTCTCGCCCAGGCCTGTTCAAAGGGAAGCATGGTGCTGCACAGCTACGGCATGCTGCTGCCCTGTGGCATCGATCGGTTCCACGGAACTGAGTACGTCTGCTGCCCCTCTGCTCGCCCCGAGGAGCTGGTCCCACCTGCTGCTCCCTCTCAGGAGGAGGACGAAGATGAGGAAGAAGACGAGGAGGTGGAGCTTGATGAGGACGAGCAGGATGAGGCTATAGAGGAGAGGTAATGTGCATAACCGAGTTCATGCTGGGGAAGCTGATGTACAGTATTTCTTTGTTTGCCTTTTCTGGATTCTTCTCACTACAGAAGTATGTGTGCAGGTTGAATGTGATGAAATAATGTTGTTGTTATGGTGGTAAAGTAGTTTACAGTAAGCTTTTCAGAGCATACCACAGGGTGTTGTCAGTACTTCAGCAACACTGTTTAAATGGCGGGCCTGTCATTTACATTTACATTTATGGCATTTAGCAGACGCTCTTATCCAGAGCGACTTACAACCGTGCTTAGCGTTCTGTCAGATAATGTTTCCCAGCTAGTATAAGTAGGTTCGGAGTCTGAAACTCACCCTGAGCTCAGACACTACCTGAAGAAGGGCCAGTGCTGCTACCTGGAGAGAATAATACACAGACATATGTAACCCCCGCCAAACTGGTTAAATTGTTTAGTTGATACTGAAAGTAAACACATCCTCTGAAGGGAACAAGCTTAAATATATCATTTTATTTATTATGTATTTTCCACACAGAACAAACATTTTACAGACTTTTCAGCCATACTGGCTTGCATTAAGCCGGTGAGGTAAAGCCAGGCTTGTAGTCCCTCTGAAAAGGTTGATGAGTGTACCTTGCCCCCCTACTTTGAGCTGGATTGCTTTAGAAATTTGACACTCTAGGTTGTCACCCACATTTAGCTCAAAAGTTCACATGGTTGTGCCCAGACGTTCTCACAAAATCATGTCTGGCCTGCAACTCCTCAGAGTGTAAGAAATGCTCAGTAAAAGGCAATCATTGGACTTCTGTTGCATCTGTTAATGTTTAGCTTAGCAAGCATCAATAAAACACGGTATTGTGATATTGTGACTTGAAAATATCTTCAGGTGTCAGAGTGTTATAGCTTTGTCCAGCTACGTTGTCCAGCCATTATGTACGTAGTCTCCAAGTGGTGTTTGAGTAATGAAGGTGATGTTTTTTGCTTTTGTGTGTCTATGTCTATGTATCCTATGACAGGTGGTGTGTAAGGAATGTGTCGTGACATTTTGTGTTGTGAGATGCATGCATGTGTTCACAGCTAGTGTGTGTCTGAGAGAGAGAGAGTGCAAAGGCTTGTGTGTGTGTTTTGTAAAGATGAATTGCAGTGCCACGCCAATGACCTCTGGCAGCTGGTGTATTCAGTTCCATAAATCATATTTCCCTCCCCACCTCTCAACCTGTTCACCTCCCTGTCCGTCCTCCTCTCGTTTTCTCCCCATGTATTTTTTTTTTCTTTTTCGCTCTCTCTTCCCTCTTTCTCTTCACCTCCTTCTCTCCTCTATGTGCTTCCTTCATCCTTTTTCATGCTCCTTTTCTCCTTGATGATATGAGCTAAAATCTGTTTCATGATATTTTACACTAGGGGTGCAGCGATATGGGAGATGTGTGCCGATGGCGATGTCTGTTGTCCGGCGTTTATGTACAAATCTTGTCATTTGCATGTATTTTGCATGCATCTTACTTGGAGGCTCAATGAGATATAAATGGATATCCAAGTAGGAGGCCTCTGGATATTTGGCAGGGTTACTGCAACAGCTTGATGCTGGGAGGCTGAAGAGACTTGAGATGGAGCAAATAAAATTTTTCAGTGTATCGTTCACCTTCTATGACTGGTGGAGTGGGCATATATTGACATATATGACAGCTTGTAAATGCATGGCTGGTGGTTCTTATTGGTTATGTTGTGTACTACTGTTTTACATTACATTCTTTGTCTGTTATTTTCCCTAAAAGGGGTGTTTCAAGCCAAAGTTCCGGGATGTGCTGATCTGATGTGTAGGAAGTTAATTGCTTGCACCTGCAAAGATCCAGTAGGGGGAGCATTTACTGATTTTGCTCATTGATAAAACAGCAAAGATGAAACACCATGAATTCCTGTGATTTGACTGTCCAAAAAAGTGCTAATAATCTGCACTACTATTCGAAATAGTAGTGGAAATTGGCTGTATAAGAATGATTTAGGCTTTTATATTTAATTCTGTGCAGGGAGTTTGTGATGTTATCTACAGTACAGTTCCATATCAGGTGGCGCCAGTATTCGTTTTTGTTTCTCTCTCCTTTTTCATGTCTTTTTTCCCCCCTATGCTCCCTCTTCAATTTTTCACTCTCTTTGTTTCTGTATTTGTCTTTGTATAGACGTTCTTATAATGTTCCTTTTTTCCAGACTAATGTACACTTTGAATTAGATTAGTAATATGGTTTACAAAACAGACTGAAACGTTTTGTGACCTCCGTAGCGAGCCTGCAGTGGATGAACAGCCAACCCAGAAGGAAGACGCAGCAGAGGAGGCAGATTATGAGGGTGAGGAGGAGGATGATGGAGAAGAGTACCACTACATGTATGAGGATGAAGATGAGGACAGAGACAGTGAAGAGAAAGAGGGAAAGAAAGAGAAGGCTGCTGTAGTAGAGAACCAGGACACTGACAAATCTCTACAAGACGTCAAAGGTTAGTAATGTTTTGGTTTTATTTCACACGGTCACAACTGCAGTATGCACTGCAACCAAGTTGCATCCAACAGAGGGCATTTTTGAGTGGTGCCCTCTGGTGGTCAGAGGGTCTAACTGCGCTACCTGTGTTAGCTGTGTGTTCCCTGGAAGCGGAGACGGGCCCCTGCCGTGCCTCTATGCCACGCTGGCACTTCGATATGCGCCAGAGGAAGTGTGTGCGCTTCATCTACGGAGGCTGTGCCGGCAACCGCAACAACTTCGACTCGGAGGAGTACTGCATGGCCGTGTGTAAACGCCTGAGTAAGTCTCAGCAAGGAACTAGCCGTGCCCCTGCTCTTGTCCCTCTCTCTGTCTTTCTGTGTGTCAGCGACCAAGACTGCTTGATCAATTAGCATTAGCTTATTCTGAAAATCTGGATAGGCCACTGAGAAGGAAGTCGGCGACATGGTAAAAAATATCACAGTCCTAGAGAACATTTTCACAGTATGCATTATGCTGTTTGTTTTTCCGATCTTTGATTAGTTGAAACAGACACAGTGCAGTAGTGCCACAATATAAAACTGTCCCATGAAAAAATATGAGCACAATATCTACACAGTGACTCGCTCACTTAACAAGACCTGTCTCCCAAACCAAATTTTTAAGCCAGACAATAGGCGCTTCCTTAATATATATAAATCTGGCTGCTGATACGAAAAAAAAAACAGCTTTATTTAGAGAAACAAGGAAGACCATGTCGGAGTTTCAGTTCGGTGAACCTCTGTGCTCAAGGCAGTTAGAGATAAATTCTCCAATCAGAATTGCAGTCTGCCTAATTGCTACAGGCTACAGGCAAATGCATACCTGTTTTTACCAGTTGTGCACCAGTTAGTCTGGACCAATAAACCTCTCGAGTATAGAGATGGCACAGTACAGATATTGGAACTTTGAGTATCTCTAAATACTAATTGGATTTTTATTCTTTTAAAAGTTCTGTCCTTAACACAGATTTGCTACAGGGTTGAATTGGATTCATTCTTTTTCCCACCGACATTCCATCCAGTGATTTTCTGGATATCAGCCATACACCAGTACTCGATGCTGATGCAGACCGTACCCACATATTGAGAAAACAGCATTATGAAATAACTTGTGACAACAAAATCATACTGGCAGACTTTTCCATAGGCCTCAGGCGTCACAGTTGTTGCTGTAGAGAAGAAATAGTACAGGAATATCTGATCATCAATGGGTCACTGACTTCCTTATTTTCATGCTGGTGATTTTGATCAACACTGTGTCAAAAATAACCCATGCAAATTGACCTTCATTTTCCTGACACAAGCACCATGCCTGTCCTTTCCTCATTCCGCCGTGTCCTTTGCCTCTGTGTCCAGCTTTAACTCTCCTTCTGTCTGTCAGCTTTTTAACCTGTCTGTCTAAACAACACTCGAGATCTGAGTTCGAATGGAGACCTAGCTCCCGTGGCAGCTCGGAAAGATGTTGAGTCAGGATCGCAGAGCTGCCTGAAGGTGTGGGGCTTGTGACGAGGTCACGGTCTTCCTGTCGTCCGGATCTTTGCTTCTGGCAGATGGGCGACTTCACATCAACATGCATGTGTGATTTCACTTGACTTTTGGCCAGTCAGGCTGATCGTGTCTTCTTGTATCCCATGGCAACATGGATCTAACCTCTGTGTTCCCTCCGGCGTGTCTTAGTACAGGGTGGAGCAGCAGAATCATAAAAGTTAAGGAGAGATCAAGAGTGTAAGCAGCTAGGGGACGAGAGAATGAAAGGAATAGGAAATGAAAGAGTGTCTCCTTCTCTCGCAGGCAGGGAAAATCGCTGGGACGTTTTCTCTAGAAGAGTGACACTGAGTGTGATCAGTTTTGCCTGAGCACTTCACATGCTTCTTTTTGGCTGATGCTTTTCTTCCTTTCTGTCTCTCTCATTGCGTGTCTGTCTTTCTACCTGTGACTCTATTCTGTGTCTGTCTGTCTGTATGTGTCCAGATCACTATAGCTTATATTTTTCTATTTCTTTTTGTATTTCCTATCACTCTGTCTTTCTCTGTCTGTCTTGTCTGTCTCTACTAGGGCTGTAATGATGCACTTCACTGAATGATATGTATTGTCCCTGGATATCAACTTTTTTGATACAGAAGTTAAAATAAGAAATCCCGACATTCATTTTTCATTTATTTTTTGTTCAATTGTTCAGTTGAAAAGGCATGACAACGTCTGGTCAAAGTACAATAAAAGAGTGCCATTTTTAAAATTTCTTAATATTTCAATTAATATGTAAAGTTATTCAGATTGGTTGGATTTCAAGTGGTGCGTTGTAGAGAGTCTTGCTGACTTAGATTTCTTTGCTGTGGTGGTGATGGAACCGAGGGGTCATACAGTGGAAGCTTTATTTGCTACCCACAACAACTATTGGATCCATACATGACTTTTGAGGTTTTCATTATTAAGTCTTATGCCCAACCTGTATGAACGGGTGTGTGTGTGTGTGTGTGTATATATA
>JAVGWN010001910.1:0-11733 GCA_034552555.1 Semaprochilodus insignis | reverse complement strand
TGAAGGACTAGAGGATGACCAACACTGCACTGTGCAGCAGCAGATGAGCTATCGTCTCTGACTGTACATCTACAAGGTGGACCAGCAAGGTAGGAGTGTCTAATAGAGTTGACGTTGAGTGGACACAGTGTTTAAACATTCCAGCAGCACTGCTGTGTCTGAGCCACTCACACCAGCACAACACACACTAACACACCACCACCACGTCAGTGTCACTGCAGTGCTGAGAATGATCCACCACCCACATCATACCTGCTCTGTGGTGGTCCTGTGGGGGTCCTGACCATTGAAGAACAGGGTAATACAGTATACAGAGAAACAGATGGACTACAGTCTGGAACTGCAGAACTACAGAGTGCTCCTATATGGTCAGTGGAGTAGCACTATAGTACTGGAGTCTTGTTTTTTCTCTGTCTCAGGAACTTGGTGAACTCTGAAATTGTTGCTGAGACCAGCCGAGTGTGATGCCTCTGGAAGCTGAATTATTGAATATCAACAAAACCAGAATAAACAGAATAAAACTGTCTTTTCTCTGCATCAGATGTTCCCACACTTTTGTGTTCCCACACTTTTGTAACTGTGCACACAAACAACCACAAATCATTTAACTGGTGTGTTTTTGTTTCTGACTCGTCTGATGAGACGGCTGATTCAGCACTTAGCTAGCGCTAGATGTCAGGCTGAAGAGCGGCAACGAAGCTGAACTCAGATTCTTATGTGCTAGCTTCTTGTTTGATTTATCCCGTACCCCCTGTAAATGCTTGTAACTGCACCATTTTAGGTGGAACGGGACAATTCAAACGAGAAGCTAGCCAACTTTAGCCTCAAAGGAGAGGAAAGCTGACAACGGTGTTCTGGCTCAATTCCTCAGGTTTATATACAGGCAGTAGAAGCAGCCAGGTTCATGAATAGTAGTGATACAAGGGACTTCTCTCTTTCTTGCTTGCTCAGTGGCCCACCAACCCACCAGGAATTGGCCTATTGCCATGTGTGCTTTCTTTAAGTCCATGCATAGCAGGCAGTTGTGGACTGGAGATTAGGAAACCAGCCTTGTGTCCAGAGAATTGCCAGTTTAATTCCCTTAAACCGACAGGACACAACTGAAGTGCCCATGAGCAAGTCACCTAACCCACAACTGCTTCCTGGGTGATGTGGATAGTGCTGCCCACTGCTCTGGGCAAGTGTGCTCACTGCTCTCTAGTGAGTGTGTTCAGCAGTGTGTTAATGTAACACTTTGTTAGTAACAACCAGGCATTTCTCTCTTTATTGCTCTCTCCGTGGCCCACCCACAATGCAGCCCACCAGGAATTGGCCTCCCAGTGGCCTATTGCCATGTGTGCTTTCTTTAAGTCCATGCATACCAGGCAGCTGTGGGCTGGAGGATAAGGGAACGAGCCTTGTGTCCAGAGGGTTGCCGATTCGATTCCCTGATGCGGCCCCCCAGGAACTGACCTCCCAGGAATTGGTCTCTCAGTGGCCTATGGCCATGTGTGCCCCGCATAGAGGGCAGTTGTGGGCTGGAGGTTAGGAAACCAGCCTCGTGTCCAGTGGGGAACTGAAGTGACAGGACACAACTGAGGCGCCCTTGAGCAAGGCACCTAACCACCAACTGCTTGAGAGTTGCTACGGATAGGGCTGCCCATTGCTCTGGGCAAGTGTGCTCACTGCTCTCTACTGAGTGTGTTCAGCAGTGTGTTAATGTAACACTTTGTTAGTAACAACCAGGCATTTCTCTCTTTCTTGCTCTCTCCGTGGCCCACACACAATGCGGCCCCCCAGGAACTGACCTCCCAGGAATTGGCCTCTCAGTGGCCTATTGCTATGTGTGCCCCACATAGCAGGCAGTTGTGGACTAGAGGTTAGGGAACCAGCCTCGTGTCCAGTGGGGAACTGAAGTGACAGGACACAACTGAAGCGCCCTTGAGCAAGGCACCTAACCACCAACTGGTTGAGAGGTGCTATGGATAGGGCTGCCCACTGCTCTGGGCAAGGGTGCCCACTGCCCACTAGTGTGTGTATGTGTGTTCGCCAGTGCATGCGGCTGTTTCACTTGATGGACGGGTTTCAGACAAGTTCCCCTGTGTACAAGCACATTTGGCAAATGGTTCTAAATTCCAATTCCAGTGCATTTGTGGTTTGTCTTCGCTGGCCCAAGTACAGTACTTCACACCAACAGAGAATGGCAGCATGACCACAACCACAAACCAACAACACATTCCCCACAAAACTTGAACTTGACCACAACACAACAGAAACCTGGCTCAGAACTACTTTTCCCAACAGAAAGTGGTGGAGGAGCTTACCTGAGGCCGGAGAAATGTCAGAGGCCTTCCCTCCACCTCCACTCCTACCCAGCTTCAACCAGGGTCAGATTCACTCCAGAACATAATCTATTGCTGATGGGTAGCTCCAGGACAAGGCCCACCATGACCCACCCCTCAGTTATGATCTCCTGAAGGTGAAGGCTGTTCTTGAAGACTCAAGTAGAACTAACTGTTTGTCCTTATCCCAAGGAGTTTTCACTCTGGGATGTGAAACAATAAGATACAGGACTGTTGCTCCCTGAAGAAGCTCACGTGGATAGGGCACTACATCTACAGGGCAGAGGTGAGCCTTACCACCGGGACTCCAGCTGTGCCAGATGCTGTACAAGGTCAGGACCCCCTGAGAATGCAATTGGCTGCTCACTGGGTTGGAAGGACAGCAGGTGAGCAACACATCACAGCCATCCGATCACGTTGTCCGTTTGGTTGTGATGGGGGAATCGGGCAATTAGCATCCTTCCAGCATGTGTAGTGGGTGTATGTGAATCTCCATGCAGCCATTTAAGGATTCATTATAGAGAACATTTTAATGGGACTTTATGGATTAATAAAAGTGATGATTATATTAAGATGATGATGATGATGATGATATTCCGAATCCTACAAATCCAAGGGATACTTTATCAGCAACATGATCCATCACGGCAGCCATCCCCAGGGACTTCGCAGTGGCCTTACTCTAATTAATGGATCAATTATTTCACGTTGTTAGCTCCCTCCGTATCGTCCCATGATGTTGCGATAATCCATAACCCTGGTGAGCTACCTGCTTGGAATGTAATGGGGCAGAAATCGGAATGGGCAGTAACCTTCATGCTTGACCTAACTACTGTGGAAAATAGAAAGCATTTCCCCAGCTCCCAAACTGTCCCCTCCCCCCAACCAACTCCCGGACTAACGTGAGATTTCACTTCTCATCATCCTTCAATTAATTTTTTGAACATTTTTAATTGATCTCAGTATTTCATCACTTTATAAGGACACACTAGCTGGAATACTCAACTTCATATTAGAAAATCAGTCATGGACATATTCCGAGAAGAACCAATTAAGGCTAGACACTCCAGGTGATTGGGGTAAAACTTACTAGAGATCACCATGAAACTTCCCCAGCTGAAAACCTGCATTAAGACAATTAGTTTTTGTATAACAAGTTTTCTGAAAATGCAAGTTTAAATATGCAAATGAGGTATTGTATACTTAAATATGGGCTAATTTGCATACATTTTCAGAACGGAAATCCGAACAGTGGATAAAGTTAGGTTCAAAATTCTTGTTTCTTCTTGTTTATGCAGTTCTAACTTTCAGTACTATGCAGTATTTCAGTACTTTGTACTATACAAAACCTAATCCTAACCTGAACTGTGACCCTAATCTTAACCCAAATCATCTTAACATCAACCCAAAACCTAATCCTAAACCTTACTCTGACCCTAATCCCAACCCCAATCTTAATCTCAAACCAAAACCTAATCCTAACCTTAACTCTGACCCTAATCCTAACCCCAATCTTAACCACAACCCACAACCTTATCCTAATCCAAACCCTGGCACTAATCCCCACCCTAATATTAACCTCATCTGAAAACCTAATCCTAACCCTAATCGTAATCTTAACCTCACCTCAAAATCTAATCCTAACCCTAATCATAATCTTAACCTCAGCCCTAAACCTAATCCAAATCCTAACTACAACCCAAAACCTTACCCTAATTTTAATCTCACCTCAAAACCTAACGCTAATCTTCACACTGGCCCTAATGCTGACCCTAATCTTAACCTTAAAGACAACCCTAAACCTAATTATATTCCTCACACTGGCCCTAATGCTGACCCTAATCATAACCTTAACCTCAACCCTAAACCTAATCCCAATCCTAACCTCAACTCTTTCTCTGGCCCTAACCGTGACCCAACCAAACCTAACCAGTTAAAGTCCAGGTACAGGATGGTGTCAGCTGGGTCTATAACATCTTGTTGAGGATGTTGAGATGAGTAGTATTGTACCTGTTACACCTTCAGTGACCTCTCAGGTGAACATCTGCAGATAAGAGCTTGGACCAAATACAGTAAAAACAACAGATTACAGATTATAAACTGATTTTAATGCAGGTAATTAAAAGTCTCTTGGTAATCTGCTGTTTGGTGAGATAAGGCTCCTCAACAAGAGGCACAAATTACCAAAGATGTGGAGACTAAACGCACTGCACATAACTGGTGTTGGTAGCCACACTGGCGTCTGTGCAGAAGTACAGAAAAAAGAAAGACATTTTCTCACTATGTTGAAAGATCATTTGGCTTGTTTCCAGCATGTTTTAATATGAAATTCTTAAAGTGACATTATCTGCAAATATAGTGAGACATTTGGATGATTCATTTTTTTTCTGATTTGTTTGTTTCCTTATTTGGAGCTTCTGATTTGTTTAGCTCTTTGTTCTGCAGTTTGTGATTCATTTGGCTCCTGATTCATTTGGCTCTTTATTCACACCCTTTGATTCGGTTGGCTCTCTACTCAATGTTCCTGATTCATGTAGGTCCTTATTTACAGCTTCTGATTAATATGGCTTATTATGCACAGCTTCTGATTCATTTAGCTCCTTATTCACAGCTTCTGATTCATTTGGCTCCTTATTCACAGCTTCTGATTCATTTGGCTCCTTATTAACAGCTTCTGATTCATTTAGCTCCTTATTCACAGCTTCTGATTCATTTGGCTCCTTATGTACAGCTTCTGATTCATTTGGCTCCTTATTCACAGCTTCTGATTCGTTTGGCTGCTTATTCAATGTTCCTGAATTATGTAGTTGATTATTGACAGCTTCTGATTTGTTTAGCTTCTTATTCACAGCTTCTGATTCATTTGACTCCTTATTCACAGTTTCTGATTTGTTTGGCTCCTTATTCACCACTTCTGAATCATTTGACTCCTTGTTCACAGTTTCTAATTCATTTGGCTCCTTATTCGCAGCTTTTGATTTGTCTGGAAATTAGTTAAATAATCTAGTAATAAGCCTACAACAGTCTCGAAATGAAAAATATATCAACTAAATATGAGGTTATTTTGCTGGCATATCTAATTTTCACAGTGCAGCCTTCATAACTCAGGAGTGAGTTAATTTACAGATATGATACACATACCTTAAGACTTGCCCTCTCTAACACCAAGGTCCAGCAAGGTATCGGAATATCAGAATATGACCCAAAATTCACTCTATAAAGTGGATGTTATTTTAGTTTATTTTGGCTTCATAATACAGGAATGAGATAACTTAAAGACATAACACACATATCCCAGCGGCCTGCAAACACGCTCTCTGTGAACTCCTCCATAGTGGGTTCCTCAAGTATCAGTGAGTAATGCAGCTCTAAAATCGACTCCATACTCTGATCATGTCTCTGTGTTTGTAGATTTCATAACTAGAAACAGGTTAAAAGTGCTGTAGAATGGACAACTGAATTTACATTGGAAAGGCATACGTAGAGTTCAGTACATAGAACTGGCATAGCGTGAACCTCAAACGTTGCTTTCCTCTTTCAGAAACAAATCCTGCATTTCCATTTTCATATATATGTACACCCCCAACATTTACATACAACCACAACGGAGCTACAGCAACCAAAATGGTGGACTATGTGGAGAAATCTGAAGGTGGAAGGGATTTCCCAAGAAGACAAAACACTGTTAATAGGCATGTTTGAACTTCACCTTTAACCCTTAGGGGTCGCTGATCGGGCCGGTGTGTTCAAACCATGTGGCTGGTTTAAGACGATGAGTTGAACAGTGCTGTCAACCTCAAACACTGTTGTTCCGAATTTCCAAAAGAAGATGGAAAAAACGGAGTGATTCTCAAATCCTAGGCTGTTACGGGACAGATTAATATTTATACCATTTTACAACATTTACACACAACCACGACGGAGCTACGGCAGCTAAAATGGCAGACTATGTGGAGAAATCTGAAGGTGAAGGTGATGTCGGCACTTTTCATTCCCTTCCCAGGAAACACAACTGTTAACAGGCATGTCTGATGTTCATCTTTAACCCTTAGGGGTCGCTGATCACGCCGGCGTGATCAAACCACTTGGCTGGTTCAAGACATTGAGTTGAACATTGCTGTCAACTTGCGTCAAAAGTGCTGTCTGGAAACGTCATGCTAGTTTTTAGATGTTGATGGACAAAGTAGAAACATAGACATACCATCAACCTCAAACACTGTTGTTCCTCCGTCACACAAATCCTGCGTTTCCAAAAGAGGACGGCCAAATGGGCCAATTCATAACTCCTAAACCGTTACAGAAGAGATTCATTAATATTCACACCCCCAACATTTATGTACAACCACAACGGAGCTACAGCAACCAAAATGGTGGACCATGTGGAGAAATCTGAAGGTGAAAGGGATTTCCCAAGAAGACAAAACACTGTTAATAGGTATGTTTGAACTTCACCTTTAACCCTTAGGGGTCACTGATCAAGCCGGTGTGTTCAAACCATGTGGCTGGTTTAAGATGATGAGTTGAACAGTGCTGTCAACTTCGTCAAAAGTTCTGTATGGAAACGTCATGCTAGTTTTCGTTTGATGTTGAAAGTAGAAACGGAGAAAGAATGATAATATCAAATATAATGATATATAATAGAATATACACTCATCTATCTATCATTGATCTACCTTGTAAGACACAGAAAAAAGCATTTGAATCTCCAGAATCTGTTCTACTGGCTGAATACACTAGGGAGGGGGAGGCAAGCTGAGCGGAGGAGCGAGCGAGAGATGGACAGAGATGGAGATATTATCCCTTTAGGAGTTTTGAGTTTTGAGTTGTAAAAGAAAGTTAAGTGAAGCCTAAACACAGAACAAGCTGTGGACTCATTTGTCCGTCTAGAAGAAGATGTGCAGGATATCTACAGCTTGTTGGAGTTCGAGAGTTATGCAATAAACTAGGTGCCATAAACTTCTTCTTATTATGAACATTGGACGATGCCAACTTTAAAGGCTGACTTGGCATGAGAATCAGAGATATTGACAAACACTGACCAAAACAGCCGTATGTTTTGACATGACATGTATTGAAGTCAATAGATGAACGAATCCTAGCCAGGATATTAAAGCTTTTTGATATATGTAGTTGTATAAAGATTAATTTCATCTCAATTTTACATTTATACACTCATCACCAAAAGAATAGCTGCACCCAGTAGGAATCAACCTACAAGAATGAAACTTGGTGGGTAGGTTCGACATTGTGTGACATGTGAATGATTCAAGTTTCACGCTCGACCGCACATGTGACGTAAGCAAGGACGGGCCTTATCACTGTATCTGACTGACACAACAACCACGATTCAGGGAGCAGTGATGTCCTCCATGAGCCATCCGGTTAGTGCCAGCACCATTGGCAGACGTCACCAAACACTGCAATGGTGTCGTGCCAGACTGTCATGGAGTGACTCAGAATGGCAGCGGGTCATCTTCAGTGACGAGTCCCGCTTTTGTCTTGGTGGAGACGACCAACGATTGTGTGTGTGTGTGGAGGCACCGTGGTCAGAGTTTAAGCAGATCATCTTAAACTGAGAGTTCCATAGTGAGGTACAACTACTTTGTGTTGATGTCCAGATGGAAAGCCAGTAGCTAGTATAGGTAATGTTGGTTACTACCATTAGCTCCAAGCTAACTAGCATTAGCATGGCTAATAAATCTAGCTTATTTACACAGATCAGTTCATTATGTTTTCCTGCCTGTGCCTGTTTGGACATGTTGCTACTGTGTGATCATCGCTGTGTCTCACTGTAAACTAGCCAATCAGATCAAAGCTCATCTAATTATTCATGAGCCTCCAAAAAACAGCTAATTCTAGGAGCAAATCATAGAGATTTAATACCACACCAATAACAGCTGTGACTGGATTTGGCACGTACTGGAAAAGTTTCTGGATGTAGGCCACATCAATGTTCAGACACTCTTGCATCAAAGAATTGTACAGTTGGGCCAGATTTGATGGATGCCTTCTCTGGCACAATTCCGAGGAGTATTCCCTGTAGACTGGGACTGTAACCACTGCTGGTAGACCCATATGACCATACGCTTCCATACACCTGCAGATTCAGCTACTTCCTTCACACTATGGTCTTTGGCACGCCCAAATGCAGTCACTCCTTTTAGCCAATCATTAACATCTGCTTTGGAGCCATTTTCCACACATGGAACGAGACATTCCCTGCACTGTAGCATCTCTTCCCAATCTATGGCTCCCGTCACTCACACCCCGCAGGTATTTATAGCCCCATCATCCTCATGCAGCGCCATCTGCAGGAGCCTGAAGTTACTACCACCTTAATCACGCAAGGTGACTCATTTTTTTTGTCCGGGATGCTTACAACCACAATCAGCAGCTTCATGAAGATTTTTGGGTGAGTTATCTGGCTCTGAAGCTCTGAGAAGTTTTTAGGCTTCATAACTTCATCAAAGAGCAAAATTTAAGCAATAGAATTTTCTTCTATGGCAAAACACCATTCATGTCCAGAGCCCTGATCCTGTTGGTACAGTGAGTAAATGCATCCCACTCCAATCAGAGTAAAGAACTGCTCTGCATCGCGCCAATTGTCTGTTTAAAGTTAGCTTAAACCCAACAGCTTGGATTGTATTATTAGCTTAAGAAAGATCCAGAGCCTCCAGCAACACACATGCTCAGCAGCAGCCTCCATTTCCTACAGAGGAATGCATTAAATAACAACAAAACTTACACCCTGAAGAGGCTGCTCGGCTGAGCACACTCGAATCAAAAGAAGACCCCGATAGAAAGAGAAGCCTGCCTACAGACTCTTGGCGTGGGATGGCGTGTACGAGTGGGTTAGCTAATGATGGCTGAAGAGAGTGTGTGAAGTGGGGAAGAGAGAACGCCTGGCGGGAGAGCGTGTGTGTATCTCTCTCTTCAGGCCGGGCACGTGGACCCCTTGCTGGGAAAGCTGCCTCGGTAGTCTGGATGGACCACCCGCTGCTAGACTCTCTATCCTGCAGCTACCGTCACAAACACTCTGATGTGCTATCAGCTCCTCACAAACCAAAGTCTCAGCCGAAACACTCAGCAATGGACGCCCATCAGACGACCCCTGCGTGCGCAAGAGGCCAGGAGCTGTGTAATAAGAGCTGTCAAGCTTTGGAAGGAGCTACAGTAGCCTATGAATTTAAAAGAGAGGCACACAGAAAGGCAATAATTCTGAGTCTTCGGAAGAGAAGACGCTCATGCTGGCATTTATGAAAGTGAACAAAGCTTTCACTCTACCACTTTGGAAAAGAATTAGCCTTATAAAGGGTTGATAAATGGTTTAAAATTAGTGAGGTAACCTGACTGACCCAACAGCCACAATTGCGGACATTCAGCGAGCAGTGGTGTCCTCCATGAGTCATCCTGTTAGTGCCAGCACCTTTGGCAGACGGCTGCACCACGCAGGACTACACGCACACAGACCATTACAACGACTGTCCTTAACACCACGTCACCGTCACCGAAGACTGCAGTGGTGTCGTGCCAGACTGTCATGGAGTGGCTCAGAATGGCAGCGGATCATCTTCAGTGACGAGTCCCGCTTTTGTCTTGGTGGAGACGACCAACGAATCAGTGTGTGGAGGCACCGTGGTCAGCACCAAGATGAACGGTTTGTTGTCATGCGTCACACGTCCAGAAGGCCTGGAGTCACTCCACCTCCACCCCTACCGCACCATCTGCAGGACCTGTGTGAGGATATTCAAGCTGCATGGGATGGATTATCACAGGACACCATTAGGAACCTCTACAGCTCCATGCCAAGACTTCTGGCATGTTGGGTTAGTAAACATGGCGGCCCGACGCCATACTGAGAGACAGACTTCTGTATGTGTAGCTCAATAAATATTGATCATATCAGTCTAAATGTCATTGATTGTTCCTGGTAATCTTCCTTCCCAATAGCACTGCAATCCCACACCTCCTTCTGGGTGCAGCTACTCTTTTGATGGTGAATGTGTCCAAACTTTTGAGTGGTGCTGTATGTGTCTGTGGACCGTTCATTCAAGAACTGAAACTAGTTTTCAGTGGGCCAGGCTCGGAGCCACTGTCTCCCTTTGGCTGTCATTCTCCACCAGCGACATGATAAAGGCTCCTCAAACAGGTGTCAAAGTCTGGACATCAACGCCACCGGGACACGCTGTGCTGCTAAACGACTGAACGTGGCGTCGTATCTCTGTCAGAAGGAACTGGATCACACCCCCCTCCCCACCTCCTACACGATTACAGTGAAGACAATACAACCCATCCATGCCCCTAGAGGACTGACCTGGAAGTGCCAATCAGAGGCTCCTCCAGCCAGTCATGCAAGCCAGGCAGCATGGCAGCTGGCGTTGCCCGCGGTGCTGCGAGCTCGACAGGCTTGCTGTGCATGTCGGTCCTGAGCCTGAACCATCCACTTCCCTGACTACAGCAGTTACTTACCTAGACGCAAAGCAACAGAGACAAGGGCACCGAGACGGAGAGAGGGAGGGACCAGAAGAGGGAGCATTAAGAAGGAGTCATGGCACGATAAGAAAGGCACGCATCAGGAAAGAAAGGCAGCTAGTCGGCATGAGAAACATGAAACACAAAGGGAAGAAAACTATGGAGGAAAGGACCCAGCGAAGGAAACTGACATAAAGGGAAAGGAGAGCTGGAGAAAAGGGAGATGGGGTGTCTTTTATATTTCTCCCTGGAGGGGGGTTTTCAGTGGAGACGTGTGCCGGCCAGCTCCGTTCTGTTGTGCAAGAGAAAAGCTTAAGAAGCACATCTCACCCGCTAAAGCACGGAGAAAGCGTGAACGAATGGGTTCATAGCTGCAGAAGCACTGCCTCTGAATGACACTCTGGAATATCTTTCAGGAAAACTCCTGGGAACTTTGTGCAAACTTTAAAATGCACCAAACTCTTATACAGCACCTAATGATCCGGGTTTCCTTTGTGCATCCCAATGCTCGGACTGCACTGGCACGTTACCACATGCATCATTCTGGCCATGCAATTTAGCACATCATCAAAATGTAAAAATCCTAAAAATGAACATTCCAAATGTGTTAAAGGTAAAATCCTCCTCCAGTGTCAGTAGAAGTTCCTCCCTTTAGACCTCCACTGGAGTAACAGTACTAAAGTATTTACCTTCTAATGTACTTCAGTATGGAGAGTAACAGGAGCATGATTTATTACCAACACACTACTTACAGTACACTAACGCATTACACTTGCCGAGTTACTGTACACCGACACGCTACTTACAGTACACTAACACATTACACTCACTGAGTTACTGAACACTGACATGCTACTTACAGTACACTAACACATTACACTCACTGAGTTACTGTACACCAACACGCTACTTACAGTACACTAACGCATTACACTTGCCG